>PVHY01011830.1:0-20670 GCA_004024945.1 Uropsilus gracilis
CCCCTCCCTTCCCCCCCTTTCCCTCCTGTTCATAGTTGTGCGCTTCATTTTGGTGCTTCGTTTGTTTTGACTTTCTTCAAGGCTTTTATTTATTTTATTTTTTTTTCACTATATCCCATATATTAGTGAAACCATTTGGTTTCTGCCTTTTTCTTTGTGGCTTGTTTCAGCTAATATGATTTCTTCTAAATGCATTCATTAACATTCATACCTCTCAGGAGCATTTCACAGAAGTGTCATCACTTTTGATTCAAGAGTATCTTTTCCCTTGACACTTTCTAGAAGCCCCAGCTGTGTCAGACTCCTTGCTAAATTCTTTTTACCTATCAAAAAAGACATATTCCATATTCTCTTCCTCTTCTGTTTCATTTGAGCTCACCCAGGTGACACCTTTTAACCTGTACCTCATTTAGAATGAGTAGGGGATCTGTGCCTTTAGGCCAGAACTCCTTTATTCTCAAGGTCCCTATTTCCAGAGGTCAATTGGACAAGTCCTCCTTCCAATGCATGGAACACACACACAACAGGTTTTCCCACACTCACTCCATCAAACAGCTCTCTGATACTATGTGCCCTTCTTCAGTGAGTGGGTTATACCATGAGTTGTTATCTGGCTTAAATATGGGCTTTTTCATTCACTTTTTCACCTTTCACATTCATAGTTACTTCTCATCTCTGAAAGATTATTCCTTTTCCACATCTTGTCCACTCTTTCCTTTTTAATACTACCATTAGCAGAGGGAAGAGGCACTATTTCCCCATGTTTCTCCCTGTCTCCTCTCCTGATCTCCTCTGCTATTACAGCCAAGCTAGTGCCCCCAATGTAGGATCTGATGGATCCTACATTGAAAAAATAGCAGTATTTGCTCATGATGACAGTTCAGTCAATATGTTTGGGTTCTTTTGGTTTTTCATGTCTCTTTAGTCAAACTAGGTCACTTTTGGTTTTCTCAAATGCCCTTCTTAGGTTTTATTTTAGTTCACTCTGTTTCTCAAACATTAAATTCTTTCCCTTTCTAATATAACCTAGTCTCCTAATTAAGCACTATCTTATCTATTCTTGATTTTTTTACCCTAAGAAATTATTTTTTCCTTCTTTTATACTTTATAAGGACCAATTTGTATGGTTTTAAGTCTGCTCATTCTTTAATATATCTTATTTCCTCTAGCAACTGGAGAAATTCTGAGAGCTATGACTGGACCATCTATATATTTCATCATCTATGAGTCTAGTACTTCTAGTACTTCACCATATTGCATTTGTTCATAGTATATGCAACTGTGGGTTTTAGACTACACCAAATAATGGTACTTTAAGTAAGATAAACTTCTTTCATGTGAACAAATTTAGGCACTTAAATAAATTTAGCTGTAAATGGAGTATTCCAATATGCTGGTCCTTCTATGTTAATGCTCTGCCATGCACAGCCTTCATGTTGGAAATCAAGAGTTTCAGTACCCCAGGTGGAGAAGAAAGACAAGTTGAAAACTAAAAGCATAAGGACATCCTGCCTATTTCTTAAGGAAGTCTCCTGCAAATAACTGCAATTCACATTCATTTTCTCCTGTCTGTGAAATTTACATCATGTTGTCACACCCAGCTGCAAAAGAGGTTGAGAAATATGACCTTTATAATTGGGGCGGATTTACACCTAAAAAAAAGTACTACTATGGAGAAGTCAGTAATTTGCCTGAAAATGATTTGTTGGTGGGATTTTACAGATGGCAACAAATGCACCATTGTGGTGGTGGATGTCCTCAGTGATGGTGGTGTTGGGGGTTCCACAAAGGGAGACGAGTGCGAAAGGAGAAACCTCTATACTTTCTGCCCAGTTTTGCTATGACTTTCAAACGGCAATCATTTTTGAAAAGTTAATGTATAGCTAGGAATCTCTGCTCCTTTTCTCTTTAATAGATTGAAATAAATGTTGTAAAGTAAGTGAATGAATGTCGAAGGGGTGAAAGATAGTGTATGAAGGTTGAAATCATGTTCCAAGGAAGTTAGATTTTTTTTTTCCTTAGTGAAGTGAATGCTTAATAACCCTATTATCCCTAATATAATACTGTCTTTTCTGGGTTAGTGATTATAGTCATATTAACTTTAGGAAAAGAAATCTCCCAAAATCATTTTCTAATCATATAGCTTTGCAAAATTCAGACCAACCTAAATTATTTCTTTTTAAAAGGGAGGAGGTAGTTTTTTCTATATTATATTTATAAAGCTTGATAATTACCACTATATTTGCATACATTTCTAAAGTGGTGATTTCAGCTACTATACATATACTTAAATTCTTTAGAGTTGGCACCTGCAACACTAGTAAATAATTTTGTGTATTTCCAAATAGCTCTCTGTAATTTTGTGTTTCCTCTGTTTCTGATTATAAGTAAACAGTGGGAATTTACCACTTTCTTGCTAGCTCATTTCTTTAATCTCTACATGGATTTGAACCTTGAACACAATTATTTCCCCTTTGTCTCATTTTGTTCCAAGACTTCTGATTTCTTAGAATTGAGTGTTTAAGGGTACTGATTTATTTATTTATTTTTATAAATACCCATTTTTTTTTTAATCTGGCATATGAATCATGTAAACTACCCTTCTGGAAGGTGATAGTGACCCTTCCAACCAGGAGAAAAGAGGATGGAAATGGATAAAATTAGGATTTTTTTGAATAGAATTTTTTTTCAGGGTTTTGATCAGGGTTAAGTTGTGATAATGACTGATGGGAGAGATTCTCTCTTAAACTACTGGGTTTTCTCCTAGTTTAAACCAGAAAGAGACAACTTTATATTTTCCCTGGGGTTTTTACTGTAAGATATCTACTTTTTTCTCTTTACAAGTCATTTCAAGGGCCTTCCTGGGATTTGCCCTCCTATCTGAAGCTAGTTGGCCCCAAGAAAAGGCTGAGACCATGTACTCTGTGGGAATTCAGAATTGTTCAAACAGTCATGAAAACTGACCACAGAATTCAATAAGTTCTCAGTGACCCAGAAGCTTTGATTGAGATTGCCATTTTGATTTTTGACTGACAGACTTTTGGGATCACTCTCTGAAACTGGTGTCCCAAAATTAAGGAAGAACTACCCAACTTGTTTTTTATCCTCAGTCCTTCTGGATACATTATAATTTAATTCTCTGAGTAGAAATTTTTTTTCAGCACGTTCTTTGGATTTCTTTGATCTTCACTATTTTTTCTTCTTAAATATACCATTGATTGATGATGTACTTGTTCTTTTGAACTCTTTGAGAAGGGTTACTATGAATCCATTGCTAAATTACTAAACAGGTTGAATCAATTTTCCAGTTTTCTGAGGATAAATATCAAACTCCTGTCTTCTAAGAGCTCAAAGCAAATAATCCTTTCCCCACAAAAAAATAATATTTAAATGTTATTACTTGTAGGAGGGAATAGTTCTCAGTTACTTGTCAAACCAAATAAAATGTTCTGATAATCACTTTAACCTACTTAAAATATGACTATCACAGATGTCTGTCAAATTCCACTGTATAAATTTTCTTTTTTTGAAAAATAAAATTAATAAGTTATGAACACCTTTACTTTTATGTCATTAGTTCATTTAATAAATATTTTTGGAGCATCTAATTAAGTATGTGCTTAACAGCATAGGGAATATAAAGCAGGAGAATGTATAACTTTCCTTTTTAATGTTTAAAAAATTATCTGAATAGTTACAAATTATAAAGAGGTAGGTATAGGGAGTCAAGATATTGGGAAAAATCACCTCTGTGGGTGAGAATGTACAAAGAAACTAAAGTAGGTAAGACCTTGGCTTGAACACAGGACAAGAGAAAGCCTCAGAAAGGACAGATAGGAGTTCAATCTATTAGATTTGGTTTAGGTATTAGGATCAGAAAGCATAATACAAAGCCAATGCCAATACGAGCAAGAAGAGAAAAGACTGCAGGAAATAAAAGTATGGAACATGAGATAGGAAGTGATAAAACATGCGAACTGTCCTGAAAGTTAAGCATCATCATCTACTATGTTACAAGCTTCTACATAAAGTAAGTAAAAATAGTAGTTAACATGTATTAAAGGCTATGTCCCAGGAGGCTTCTACTCTTCAGTTGAACCTTAAGTTATTAAGATATTAGTTAATTTAATCTCTCTAGAATCCATTTCATTACTTTGTTATAAATATCTATTTTATTTATAAATGTAATAATTTACTGGAGTTTTTAGAGCAAGTGAGCTGTGAAGTTGAGCTATGAAACTTGCAGCCTATTTGCTGAGCTTATATCCTCAACCACTTCAAGATTCTACACAGGTGGGGAAATTTACCTAAAATAAGAGGTGTAAGAAACAGGTAACCACAGAACATCCAGAAGGGAAAGATGAAAGAATCACAGAGGGCTGGGAGACAGAGAAAATCTATTTGGTGATTGTTTAATCTCCTTAGAGCTATAGTTATCATTTTCATAGGTGAAAAGTTGAGGCTGGCAAAAACCAGATGATGAGGCCAGACAAAGCAGAAGCAAGAACATGGAGTTTAGGTTAACAAATTCCATAAAGTATCTTGCAAAATATACATTGGCAAAGTATCTTTGGGACTATATCTAAAATATGAAGCTGGGATTTAAAATCATTACAATATTTTGGAACTAGAAAACAGTGTTTTGACTGGGGAAGAATGGGATACGAAATAATGGCATGAAGGTTTATGTGATAAAACGTAGGAGAGATAATGTAAAGAGATGAAAGCAGAGAACCAAGATCCCAGACTAGGGTACATCCAAATATTAAATTTTGAGAGTGAGGAAAAGAAAACTATTCCATAAACATGATCATATGAGGGGGAGAGTTTGACAAGAGAGACGGCACTGTGTCATTAGAGGCATATATTTGCAGAATGGATAGATGGAACCAAGAATTGGTGATGTGAGGATGAGAAACATGGTAGATCATGTACTGGGCCATGCACTGTGGTGAATGCCTGTAAGCGGCAACTTAGGGAGTCACGGCAGGGTCTGGGAATCGCAGTTCGAGTCCCACCCAGGGCAACACAGCAAGACCTAGTCCCCCCAAATAGCTGGGTGTTGTGGCATGTGCCTGTAATACCAGCTATCTGGGAAACTGAGACTGGGGATTGCTTGAGTCTGTGTTACCACGGGCAACATAAGCCTGCAGTTCCATGGGCAAAAATAGCAAGACATAGTCTCAAAAAGAAAAAAAAAAGTGGGTTTTGCTTCTGATAAGTTCTGTGCCCCCAGACAAATTACCTACCCTTTCCTTACCTAGTATCATTCATTGTTTGAGTATTGGAGATGCTAATCATCTAATGTCATTGCATCTTTGTGAGTATTTAATGAGTCAAAGTATGTGGAATAGTAAGTAGTGCACAATACACATCTGTAGATAGTTATACATACACAAATATGCATAAACTAGTTTATTAATAGATATTAAATAATTCAAGGTAGAAACGCTAACTCAGTTTCTGGGTAATTGACTTTTATACTCTTTATTACTAAATCAGGTTATTGCAAAAGATCCTTCAAATACCTGCTTTGGTATTGACCCCCATTACATGGCTTGCATTTCTTTTCATAAACATAATAAACATCGAGCATGTTCCACAAATACTCTTCAGCTTCAAGGCTTTGAGAGAGAAGGAAAGCAATATTTTTCATTTCAAGCATCTTATAGTACGGGGACCAGAAATACACCAAGAGAGTCAGTTACAAACTATTAAGTTAGAGTGGAAACTGCTATAATAAAGGTGTAGAGTATTACAAGGACATAGGAGAAGAGTCCACAGAGGCTTCCTGAGCAACTAAGAAATGCTTCATGGAGGAGATGGTATTTGAGCTGGGTACTAAAGGGAATGAGAGGTGCTTTGCCAGAGGGAATATCCTAACTAAACTGTACGATTCACTACTCCTGATTCCTGTACCAGCACACTCTTTGAACAGTTTTTGAGTGAAAGCACATATAAATGAAGAATCAGATGAACATGAACATTTCAGTGAGTAATAAAGTTTGCAAACAACCCCTGCTTAATAGGCACCTCACCACCAAGACAAATATCTCTTCCACTTTCTACATGTAGGTAGGAGGGTAAACTGAGCTTTGCCTCAGCCCCAGGAAGCCTCTCAATGAGAACAAGCCTTCCTTGACAACTGACACCATGTTGTATTAGTTTTGCCACTCATGCAGTATGAATATGTATCACACAATAACACTTAATGCTGAGTAAATAAATACATACTGAAAGATACTCTTCAGAAAAAGTTCTTGCCATCTAGAATTTCAAAGACATGCTACATTCTTTCATGGACTCTACAGTGGGATCACATTTACTTAGACAACAGCATAAGAAAAATAAGGTAACACAGTTGCAGAATGATGAAGTACTACTGGAAAATATGTAATTTTAATTGAGTATGGGTGTGTAAAGCAACATTTTTGAAGTATGGCAATTATCAAAATGCTAAATTTAAACAGGACAATAAATGGATTGTTCTCGTAAAAGTTGCAGTAGGATGTACTATTGAAATTCAAGAGTGAGGACAAAACAGAACCCAGATATTGTATTCTTAAGTAAAGTTCAATTGAGGCATCAAGAAAAAGCATGAACATTTAAAAAACAGTTTTGATGTTCCATGTGAGTTTTCTTTAGCTTTTCAAAAAGTTAATAGTGGTATTTTTCATTATGTCTTCAGCTGAGGAGGTTCTCAAGGAACTATACAATCAATAACTTGCCCTTCAATGCACCCAACCAAGGTGCCCAGAGACATAGTAGGTTTATCTTTTGCAGCCTTAACTCATGCAAGGTGATGCCTCAAGTAACTTGCTGTATGAGATTTAAAGGAATGCAATAATGTAACATCTCGAAAGACAGTAAATTGCATGATGTGATTTTCCCAAGTCCACTAACTTATCAAGGCTCATCTCTTAAAGACATCCTCTATATGCAATATGTGTACCCACTGGGAGAAAGTTTTTCTTAGTATCAAAGCTGAGGAGTAGTGCATACGTCTTACTTTCATTATATCTTAGGATGTCTTATCATCCTAAGTAGATTGTAAATTACATCAGGTTATTTTACTACTACTATAGGCTCATTTATTTGTCTATTACACACACAGTTGCTATAATGTTTACTAAAAGTTATGCGTATATGTAAAGCACTCACATACACACACACACATACACACTAATCTGCACGATCTCATTCTAGTCTTGTTTCCCTCAGGCCTGATTTCCTCCATTTCCTGCCTCTCTGGTCCTTATTCTGCTCCCTAAAGAAGCCAAGATTATGTCTACCTCTGTACCTTTGTGCTTCCTGGGCCCTCATTTTTACCTTGTCTTTAAAGGCCTTATCACTCAGTTCACAAAACCTACTTAGAAAGAATATTGTGGATATCTTAGTATAAATTTGTCAACTTATCTTTCTTTCTCACTTGCTATTCACTATATCACCTTTCTTTCACAGCATGTACTTTTATTTAAAATTGCCTGTTATTTTTATTATCATGATTATTAGTGTGTATTATACTAGGATATAAGCTCCATAAAGAAAAAAATATTCATACTATTTGTTGCTTTATCTATAGAATTATATATCTCATATATACTAATAATATGGCATTATATAATGGCAAATATATTACATGGTATATAAGCATAATATTTCAGTACCTTAAATAATACCTTGAACATCCTTGATGACTAAGGATGTTTGCAAATGATGGCAATTCTAACAGTGGACACAGCTTCACATCTTTAGCAAAGATGTACTTTTTTTTTTTAAATTTAGAATTCTCTTTCCTCATCTTCAGCAGGGTCCTTCTCTCCTTGAATCATACTATTCTACCACATCAATTAAAGATTCACTGCTTACCCAATTCATCATGGTTTTGGTGTGCCACCCTCATAAGATTTTGGTTTTTTTTTTGCTTTGTTGTTTGTTTTTATTGCTACATTTTTATTTATTTATTTTTTAATTGATTGCATGCAAACATATATCATTGTCTACTCTGAAGTTCTCCCACCACCTTATCACCCGTAAGCGTTCTTAATCCCTTGTGCCCATGCTTCTCCTGATTTTATTCTCCTCTTTCTCTCTTGCTCTAAGATTCAGTTCTGTTGGAAATTTTAAATTTTTCTTATCTGTTTGTTTATTTTCCCTATATCCCTCATAAAAGTGAGACCACCCCATATTTCTCTTTTCCTTTCTGACTTATTTCTGCTGACATGCTTCCTTCTAGTTCCATTCATGTTGTCGCGAATGACATATTTATCTTCTTTGATTGATGAATAATATTTCACTGTGTAAATATACCATGTCTTTTTCAGACATTCCTCAGTTTTGGGACATTTGGGTTGTTTCTATATCTTGGTTGTTGTAAATAGTGCTGCGATAAACATCTGGTACATGTGTCTTTTTGAATTAGTGTTTTTTGTGACCTCTGGGTAGATCCCTGTAGTGGGATTTCTGGGTCAAATGGTAGTTCCATTTCAGTGACTTAAGAGTCCTCCACACAGCCTTCTATAGTTGCCTGTGTTTTTTGTTTCTTTTTTTCTTTTTTTAATATGGGCCATTCTTACTGGTATAAGATGGTATCTCAGTGTGGTTTTGAATTGCATTTCCCTGATTATTAGTGATGTTGAGCATTTTTTCATATGTCTATTTCATATGTCTATTTGTAGTTCCTCTTTGGAGAAGTGTCTTTTTAGTTCTCCCCATTTTTTGACTGGGTTTTTTGCTTTATTTTTGTTATGTGTGTGAGTTCTTTGTGTATCTTTCTTTGTTATCAGACCTTATTACTTGTTTAGGGGGTTAAGTTTTTTCCCCCTAAAACTTTCTTTTTGTTTTTTTTTTTTAATTGTTCCTTTTGCTATACAGATGCTTTTTAATGTGATGTAGTCCCAGTTGTCTATGTTTTCCTTCATTTCTTTTTACCAGCTGTAAATGTGCCCTAAAAAGAAATTTGAAGTGTAATTTTCACCCTCACAAGATTATGATGGACCAACAGTGGTTAAACAGGTGTAATAAGCAAGTAAATACATATTCTGTTTGGACACCAGGAAGTTACTTGACACCATTTCTATTATTCAACAAAAGTAATAGTCTACATAGACTGGACTGAGGACTGACATTTTCTTCATAGACTGAAAGAAACAAGAGGCTAAGGTTCTGCTCTCCAATTTAAATGACATGCTGTATGGCACAAGTTTGCTTATGGGGCTCATGATATTCAGAGTTTGGACCTAACAATGGAAAAATCTCAGAACCAATTGACTAGTAGAATCTCATTTACGTCCTACTTTGCTATAGTGAGGAGTCTGACTTCTGTCCCCCCATGTCACCTACTAGATTTTAATGAGTGAACTAAGTCAATAGGCCACAACTTTTTGGCATTCATATATGCTTATGAATAATAAATATGCAATTCAAGCATATGCCTTTTCATTCTGTGATCTACTCATTCTCTGCTTTTACTCTTAATGCATGGTGTTAATGCCAAATCTGTTCGCTTTAATTATGTGAAGAGGTTATGTTGGAAGGTTATCTATTTAGTCTTTACAGCATGAAATAACTCTTTTATTATCATTGTCACTTTCTGCACATAAACAAGAATTTGAATAATAATAGCTAAGTGGGAGAAAATAAATGTCTCATACAGACATTTTTAGTGGACAAGCACTAGGTGTCACTAGTATTCTCTAAACTACAATTATGTATACCTTCGGAGGAATCTGCAGTGAGGGAAACAGAAGAAGAAATTAAGAAACAATGATAAATATTGCTTAAATATTATTCTACAGAAACTTCTCAAGAAAATGCTCTAATGAATCAAAAATAAAAATAGTACCTAAGTAACTTTGAGATGTGTGGGAAACTATCATTATATATATTACAAACATACATGAAAATTATGTGTCAAGCAAATATCTGTAACTGAATTATGCTTTAGAATAAATATAAGAATTTAATGGGTTAAATTCTTCTAAAATTTTTGGACATACTCTCCAACTTCTTTATTCCAATATATACAGCTTAGCATCATTTCAAGACAAAAAAAATTTTTGTGCTGAGGGAGATGTTCTATATTTTTAAATTGGTGGTCATTTCAAAGCAGTATAATGCACACAAAAAGTCAAGGAGCTGACCACTTGAGACTTGACATTTTACTGTATAAAAATTGTACTTTCATAAAGCACTAGTTAAAGTCATAATTATTCATCTTAATGTTGTTTCCAATAGCGTTTTGCTTTTGTAAGCAGATATTCAGTGATTAAGTAAGTATTCTACAGAGCATTTGCAAGTACTTAGTCAGATGAATGCTGAATTCATCTGATCTTTGCATGTCTTAAAATATACCACTGGGCTAATTCCCACATCTTGAGACTGTTCTCATTCAATAAGGACTGAATTTTTGATATTTAAGATATGACACTGGTGATTTTCACAGTGATATAGAAATATTTTGCTAGTTGTAGCAGTTGATCTTCTGAGTATGAAGAGATTTGTGGATGTGAACAGGTATATTACTGACTAAAGAAGTTGTTTTAAATTGTCTCTATTGATTTTTTTTAAGCAGAAATATTAGTGTGATCAAAAACTATTGCTTAAATTAATTATGTATTTGAGTGGTATTAAAACTCAGGTTTAAATGAAATCTACTGAGTAATTTTTGTTTCAATATATTATACTACTTCAGTCACCAAATAAGAGACTTGGTTTCAGGTGTTTTCTATAAATTGGGTAAGTAACTATTTTATTAAATATCTGAACCCTTGCACTGAAAGTGTGAAAAAAAACCCTTTCAGGGAAATTCTTATGTGAGCTTAAAAATTAAA
Source organism: Uropsilus gracilis (assembly GCA_004024945.1). NCBI lineage: Eukaryota > Metazoa > Chordata > Mammalia > Eulipotyphla > Talpidae > Uropsilus > Uropsilus gracilis. Next base: position 10,833 of record PVHY01011830.1, read on the forward strand.
CTAATAAAACACAATATGTCTAGACTTTCTATGCTTAGCTTTGTTCTTTTTAACCAAATAATTTACTTCTTTTTACACAAAATGTTATATCTTTTTACCCAAAATGACATCTTTTCTCTTGAAATTTCAGTTGTGTTGTCTAAGAAATGGAATTAAATTCCTAACATTCTTTTGCTCAATCCATTCAGTAGGCCTGTGCTGATTTTCAGATCTACTATAACGTCTTCATCTTGCCTATCAACAAATCTAGCTCATAGATCTGTTCATACTTTAGGTTCCTGCACATATCTTTTCACTTTAGACTTCCTGATTGGTTTTGTGTCTTTATATTTGCTTGGAACACACTTTAGACCTTACTCTCCTTCTTAGGCCTCACTCTCCAGAATTTCCATTCTAGATCTATAATCTATCAGCCCTATATACTGTTGTGACACAATATTTGATCTCTTCCCTAGCTGAAATTTGATTCCCAACTATTTTTGAAGTGAGCACCACCATGATATAGAATATTGTATATTCTCCCTTGTTTGGGTAGAATTCAGATGGCTAGTCTTATTAAGAAACAATTCAGGTGCAATTTTTTTAAAAATAAAGTGTGCCATATGCAAAGCTAAGGGATGGTGTGTGTGTGTGTGTATGTGGTATGTGCACAAATATTGGTTTAATCATGGGCCCTAATATTAGAGATCTTAAAATGTCTGGAGATTATCTACACATAAACTGACCTTATTAATATAATGGATCCCTCTTATACATTAATCTTGTTAATTCCAAGCAGAGCTAGATGGTATTTGCTGTAATGATCTAAAAAAATGAAGAATCCAAGATTCTTCATTTGTGAGACAAAGGATTATACAACCATGAATGTTAACTCCATCTAAGCTTTCTTATTAAACTGGAAAAGGTAGTTGTTAAAGACAAGGTTCATAAGCTCATACACATAGATGATAGGTAGATGGGTAGGTAGAGACAGAGTTTCTTAGAATCAATTAACTAAATTTGGTCATATATTTGTCAAAACTAAGCCTTTGTTATATATATGACAAAATTCAGGGGATACCTCCACTTCAGAAATTTAGAAGGCCGGGCTATGTAAAACAGTTTCTTTTCTGTTTGCTAAATGCCTGACTTTTGACTAATATTTTGAAAATTATTTTGTTCCATAACGTGTTATAGGAGAGAAAAATACTGAAGGATGTTTCTATTCTTTCTTTTTTTTTCCTCAAAGAATAACATTTTTTCCAGGGTTCCCATTGATAGTCCTTGATAAAACACAAAATAAAGAGAAAAATGTAGAAAAACAGCTTACATGAATGACGAACAAGCTTCACCGTGGAGTTAGGGGTCATTGTGTCTGGTGGAGCTATAGATGGAGGCCCCTCTAGTGTGTTTTGGAAGGCTGAAGCCATTACTCAGGGTGTCTTGTCAGCTCTGGGCACGGTGTGAATCCCTGATGCTGTCGCAGTGCTGTGCACCACTCATTACTGTGTCTCAAGAGCAGACCCAGGCAGGAGGGAGAAGTGTCTGGATTTGGCAATATGAAAGATAAGTTTGCACTTGATGCCACAAACCAAGAAATGATAGTTTAATATCAATCATCACAGACAATTGCAAAAGAACTGGATGTTCATACATAGAAGATATATTAGCCATTATAAGGCAAATCTATCACAAACAGAACCCCGACACTTACTGACTGAAAACTGAATAAGCATCCTATCTCCAAGAGCAAATAAGTTCAAATAGATGTGTTTGTCAAAATGAAATTGGGTTGACCTTCAAGTGCCTTATACTTCTGGGGTAGCCACTATAGAATAGCATCATTTAGGACTTCATTATCATCAGTAAGAGGGAGAGTTTTGTCATTTTCATAAAATGTTAGTAGTTCTCAACCTTATTTCATCATTGAATATATACTTGTGTATATTATACTTGTTTTTTCTGCTTGCAGTACATATGAATTTGAGAGTCAGAGAATCTGAGTCTAAAGTGTACACAAAACTTGAGATAGATAGACAGATAGGCAGAGACCGTTTCCTAGAATCAATTAACTAAATTAAGTCATCTATCCAGTCATCTATCCAGTTATGTCAAATCTTGCTCATAGAAAATCACCACCATGGAGGGTAAAGCTTTCACAATTCAGATTCCATTAACCTACTTCTAAAGGTTTTGAGTTAACATTTCTATGAGTTTCCTAAGACCACAATAACAAAGTAACACAGACTGGGTTGCTTACACAGCAGAAATCTGCTGTCTACAATTATGGAGGCTAGAAGTCTGAAATCAAGGTAACCAACACTGTTGTCTCAGAAATGTTCTCTCAGAAATCTATAGGGGAATAATGCTTCTGTGCCTCTTCCTAGCTCCTGGTGTGGCCAGAAATCTCTGGCTTGCTGGAGCATCACTTGGATCTCTGCCTCCAGCTTCACATGGCCTTCTTTTCTCCATGGTTTGATCCCTCTGTAGTTCTTTTTAGCACCACACTGAATCATACTGAATTAGGTTGCACTCTATTGTAGCGTATCTTCATTTTAACTAATGACATCGCAATGACACTATTTTTAGAAAAAGTTACAGTGTTAGGTCTGATATATAGGACTTTGATATATCTTTTGGGAGACATACAGTTACTATGGTATTGGAGTGAATAATTTAGATGACCATTCCCAGTGATAGTGAATCCTTGGGGATCATTTAGACGATATGGTGATGCCACATTTGAGAAGCACTAGTCAATTAGCTTAATTCTCTTTTGCGGTAGAGGGAAACTGAGAGCTAGATATGCCTAGCAACTTTTAAGTGATAGAATGAGAACACAAATAAATAATTCACATATCAATGCAAATTATCACTCTCTAGATAGCTGCTTTAATTACCATATAACAGTAATGCTTCCTTAAAATTGGATTAAGATTTCTTGTGATTCTTCTGTTTAATGAGAACCTCCGTAGTTTTGATTTTTTTTTTTATTGCATAATACTTAACCCAAGAGATTTACATTCAAAAAAATTCTGGTAGCACAGCTGATATGAGAGTCAGTTGTATTTGCAATTATAAAGACTAAAGATGTATACAAATGCATAGACAGATACATTTTATCTAAGAAAGTGAAATACTTTTTGAGACTTAATGGAATCCTCTACAGATGTGGATAGTACTTGGGACAACACAAATGGTGGCTTAAATGTCACTGCTTTAAATAAAATGTTTCTTAGACTTGTGGAGCACATAGGTAAAGGTGAATGATAAATGTAGAGTCAGTCTAGTATACTATCTGAGGTGTCTGTTGCTGAAAGTCTTTCTCTCCAGCTGTACTCACAGAGAGTTATGAAGATTTTTCAAATAGTAGTGAAATTAATTCAGAAATAGTATTATTAGTTCAGAGGGTAAGACTGTAAAAATGTTTCTTGCATAATTGGAATTATGTGCAAGAACTGTCATGGGAAATCATCATAAACTTGGGACAAAACAGCACGGAAAGGATTGATAAGAATTCATAGCATCTGCCCTCAAATTTGTAGAGATTTCAGCAGCATCGATAAAAGAAAAGGAAGGTTAAGACTGAGATCTGCATTGGATGATATATGAAGAGAAGTGTCAATTCAGAACACAATTTCACATTCCATGTATTCTCTGCTCCATTCTGGCCAATAAACTAAGATGAAAATTTGAAGAATTTGACTACTTTCCTTTGTATAATAATAAAGATGTTGAGTAGATAAGATTTCCAATAGTAGAGACATAAGTAGGTACAATGTACTCTCTGAGGACAAATACTTAAAACTGGTATGCAAAGTAAGGATTGAAGGACTGTATTTGTATATACATACTAATAACTCGCTTCCCTAAGGGAAATGGTCCTGAGAAAAACCTAAAGATTTTAACACAGGAAAACTTGAAATCTGTGACTTATGAATTGAAAGTTACCATGTTTTCTGGCCATGAAGTTCCCTCAAATTTATTTTTTGAAAGCTGGGAAATTAGAATATGATATGATTAACAGTATAAAATTGGATGACATTCACAGTAAATGAAAAAATTCAGTATGTTACTTTCAAAATGTCAATGATTGGCTACCAATAATGTGGATATAATTCTCAAACAAATGTACAAAATTAGGTGTTTGGATAGAATTTCTAAACTTCAGACAGAATTGACAATAATTATTGAAAAGATTTAAAGATAAATAATTACCAACATTAAACAGAAAAAAGAAACTTTATGTAGATCAAACAAAGAACTGATATGAAGTCTGCCCAAATGCTCTATAGGGTTAGTAGTGAATCTCTGAGTCAGGTCTATGAACTGTGAAGACCAGCATCAGAATCTTCTGCCATGTTTGTTAAGATGGAAATGCTGAACTTCACTATAAACTTACTGAATCAGAATATTAGTGCTCTGTACATTTTATCAGAATCAACTGATGAGGCTTATGAACTCTTGATTTTGACAGATAATATCTTAATTTTATAAAACATAAAGAAATATTCAAATGTGACAACTATAAAGAATTAAAAGAAGCTACATAGGATGGAACTAAGTGAGCAATTATGTTGTATAATTGGAAAGGTTTGCATGAATTTTTTTAAAGAAAGAGAAAAGATAAAGAGCAAAGAGCAATTTCACAAACTGACACTTGATTCTAGGAAAAGAAAATGAAATCAATGGTTTAGAGGTAGGGGTTCAGAGTTCAAGAAAGAAGGTGGTTTGATCAAGCTTACAAAGTTCTCTACAAAGGGCCTTAGGGTGTGCTCTTATAGCTTAATGCCATACAGCTTGGAATATTGTAAATTGTAGGGGGTCACCCTGAAAGGTATACAGAAAAAAATAGGATAAATTTGCTAATATATAAAGAAATAGTTCTTAATGGTACAAAGCCACTTCAGTTAGTGAATAGACGTATTTTCCAATCTATGCCTGATCACAATTGTTTACGTCTGCTCACTCCATGAGTTCTTTCATCCTATAATTTCACATTTATATTCATAGATGAATGGCATTAATGATGAGGTTAAAGTTTAGACCTGAAATAATGCCCCCAATTCCATGACTTTGAATCAAGATTTAAATGCAATAAAATGTAATGAAAAATTCCAAACATTCACAATTACATATAAATTTAACAGAAGATATGTTATGAAATAATAATAGAGACAATGCTAGGTAGAAGAATATAAAAAGGAAAAAATATTCTACAATGGTTAGAGCAGAGTTGTTTCAAAAATACTTCCTCAAATTTACATTTATTTAAATGCAAAAAATTATTAAATAATGAAAGTTTTTAATTATATACATTTTCAGAAACTAATCACTTTAATCAGATATAACTCCCTAGTGTTAGTGGGCCATATGAGTTTTAGAAAATTAGCTAGAGAGAAGAATGGGCAAGTGGTGAAATTTTGTGTGTCATACAAAATACAAAATGCATTGCAGCATGACATGCAAGTTGATACCTTTCAACCGCCAAGTGAGAGATGAATGCAGCTTTTTAAAATAGTGTGACAACATTAAGCTTCTGTTTAGAGGTCATTAGTGTAACCATATGGGAAGGACAGGAGCAAAGCAGAGAGATTTGTTTGAGGACTCATCTATTAGATCAAAGAAAACCAGTTCTTGACTAAGTCAGTGATGACAGAATTGGGGGAAAAGAACATTAATGGCACTAAGAAAATTGATTATAAAATACTAAGGAAATGCCTACTATGTGCCAACAACTATGCTGCCTTAGGAGGGAAAACCCACAGCACTAGCAGTTTGACTAGATGTGTCAGTTTTTGAAAATTAGTTAAGGATCTGTTAGAGGGAAGGGAGAGAAGGGGTTTCCAAACTTCTTATGGAAGTTTGAAAAGGCTCTTTAGAGCACAGGGAGTTTGGATTTGACCAAGAATGAAAGTGAATGTTGTGAGAGGCAGTCATTAAAGAACATGGAACTGGAAAAGCAGACCAAACTGAACAAGGTCTGCATTATTGACCTGCACTTTATCTTAGAGGTGTGAAACAGGTTTGACTAAAATCAGCACTGGGGTCTTACTGGGTTTTAAGGTGAACATTTCAATAAGGCAAAGTTGGGAAGACTTTTGGAGGGTAAGGTAAGTCCTTTGGTCTTTATTCTGAAAGCAGTGAACAGTAGCTGGAGCATTTCATAACAAATTCTAGATTGCACTTAGTAGGAAAATTGAAAAGTGAGATGAGGACTGTGAATTGCAGGATGAGTCCAGCCTTGGTACTTGCACATAAGGACAATCATGATCTAAAGATCTAAGGATAAATATCATCACCTATCAGTATTGAATAATAACTCTTTGGTATATTTAAAGTATTCCTGGTAGACTGAGTCTGTGCTTTATAATTTACACAGAATACTGCTATCTGGAAGAGGTATTTGATAGTTTCATGACCTTCCATTTTCTCCTGTCTTGAATAATTTTTATGGATTTGCTAAATTACAAAGCACTTTGCTAGAAATCTACTTTTACTTGTTCTGAATTACCACATTATGTTATTTCTCTCTCATTGTAGATGTGTATTCCATAACAAATGCTAGTTACATTTCAAAGAAATCATTTGCATTAAATCAAATATTGCATTATTCTTCCTCTTCCAAAACACAGAGCAGGTATTTCATAAAAAAAATATTGCCAATGTCAGATCTTTTTTGTTTTTCAATTTACAACTTACGTATTCTTACTAATAGCCCATTCAGTTCTATGCTGCTACAACTACTTAAAACATTTGGAAAATCATTTTAAGACTAAGATTGAAAAGACTTGTTTAATTATGTCTACTCACTTTCTCTCTAATGATGTTTGAATTGGTCTCCTTCATATTATCAAGGGCTATAACTTTAAGTAAAAGCATAAATTAACCATTTTAGAAAGCCTGATTCAGAACTCACTAACTCTAAGAAGCTTTCAAGAATTCTTTATGGACTACGTGTTCTTTGCTTTGCTGATTGCCAGCTCAGAAGTTGGTTACTCTGTGCTTTCCTAAATCACACCTGTAGCTGTCATTTAGCAGCCATAGTAGCAGTAGCACAAGTTGATTAGCAACCTTAAGACTAATCCTTCCCTGACCACAGAAAAGCAAAAACACAGATTCCACCACTAATAATTGTAAGGGATAGTAGCTAAGATAACAATATGTTAATTTTATAGATTGAAAGTTCCTTTTAGGTAAAAATAATCTCAGTGTTATACTAAGTCCATTACAAAAGCAAAAGAGAAAATATTTTACATATCTCTATGAAGTTCAAGGCAATCCCAAACTGGGTGATTTGGATAGGTTTTAACAAAGAAGCAAAAAAACAAAAATAACCTTATTGCCAGGGGCAAAACTTTCATAAACTTTTCTAAGAAAGAAAGAGAGCTCCTGGGATTGATGGGGAAAACTACTAGCTGTAAATGAGCTCAGGTCATGGATTTTCTGCAGAACTAAGTTTTCACGACTTCTGATAGTAGTCAAACTTCTTGGCTATTGGTAAATAGAGCTGGTACCTGTAGCTGAGGACTGCTTATTCACTGCTGGAAGAAGGAGCTGAGCAGAAGACATAAGTAGGCAGACAGCTTCAGAGGAAGGGCAAACTCCCTGCATGTTCAAGTCCCACTCAGCTCTAACACTCAGATGGATCTTGGGGTTATTTTGTTGGACCTCTCATTTGTTGTGTTTGGTTCTTTTTCTAGATATATCAGAGGAGCATTCTAACTAAGTGTTCCCAGGTCAATAACTACATAGTTTTATTGATCACTCTACTATTTTTCTACACATGTGTGATGAAAAACTCTTCACTGATGTATTTTCTTCGGTATTCCTTAGATAAAATGTCAATCTTTCTGTGATCCACATATACAAAGTATTTGAATTCCCTTTGTTGATTTCTCTAAGATGTTCATCTTCCTGTGATCCACATGGACAAAGAAATATTTGACAGGGAAAGGAAACCTGAGGTGTAGAATGACAATATAGCTACAAAATAGATGTAGATGATGCTCTACTGGACCATGTTCCAAAAAAAGTTGAAAATCCTACATTCTAATCACACATTTGACTTGTAGTTATATCCATCATAACTGAAACTACAGTCTTATAAACAACCACTTCAGTAGAACTTGTGATATTTTAAGTGGTGAAAACACCCTTACTTAAGATAAAGCAGAAGAGTGTCAGCAATTAGGTTGTGGTATGTTAACAATCACAACACCATGACAGGCCTCACTAGTAGGGATCAAGCTCAGACTTGCTTGTGGTGAGTTCAACATCCTAGAACTTTTAAATATACAAAAGAACAAAAAAAAAAAAAAAGGACAGATGAAGGGTGGGGCACCATCATTCTGTGGGTCTGTATCTCTGCAGCAATAAGCATGTTATTAGAGCAGCCATCTGTTTATGAAAAAGCAAGGATATATTAAAGCCAAGCTATAACAAGAAGCTAAGCTCCCCAAACTAATGACTGATGGCTCTGATAATGCACCTCGAAAGTGGGCATGTTCCAGAGACTGTGCCACAGGAAGAAAAAGGCCCCAATCAGCCAGGAAGGTATCACCTTCAGACCAGTCCCCAAGTGGAGGAAGGGGCTTTGCTCAGCAGCCTAGTGACCCTGATAAAGGCCAGAAGTGGCAGGAGTGCTTCGCGGCCCCAGTGCAAGCAAAATAACCTAACAGATGGACTACAAGAAAAAAGAACAACAAAAGAAACCTATACTTCTCTTCAAAAAAAAAAAAAAAAGAAAACACAGAAAAAGCTCTATAGCACCTAGTAACCAGAGCCTCTCTTAGGGGAATGCAGAATTGATGTGCTGTCCCACCAGCCTAAAAGGCAAAAAATTACAAGAAAAAAAGACAATGTACTATAGTAACCACATACACTTATCACGCATGCTCAGGGAAAAAGGAACTGCCCACCGAAATCAGCCAAAGGAAACAAAAAAAAGTTACTTACCTCAGCTACATAGACACAAAGGCGGAATCAACTACACTATTAGAAGACCCCAATCATCATGCCAGCCAATACTAGAGCCATACTCGTGCTCAATATGTGGAGGAAGTGCAAAAGCAAAGTACAGTAAAGAAGAAAAAGGCAAACACCCCAGCAAACCCTACAGAAACCAACACACCATTGAAGGAAAGACAAATTCTAGAAACCAACAAATATAATATCATAGAAATGTGCCACCTCCCAGAGAAGGAACTGAACCTATACATGTTACAAGCATACAAAGAGCTAAGGGAAGATTCAACAAACACAAAAAGAAGTAAGCATGTCAGAGAAACTGAAGAAGTTAGAAGAAGAACTGGAAACATTTAAGAAAGAAAATCAACAAAGATAAAATAATTGAAGAATTGAATAGTAAATTGGATACCTAAACAAGAATGAGAAACAAACCCAAGATCTCAACCTCAAATATGCAGGGAAAAGTTATGAAAGCAGACTGGAAGAAATTGAAGAAGGAATAAGTACTCTTGAGGGCACCAAAATTGAGAGGTAGAAGAAAGACAGAGAAAGAGAGACACAATGTAAGAAAATAGAAGAAAAACTCAACTCTGTCCAATTCCTTAAAGAAAGGAAATGTAAGAGTTATGGGAGTCCCAGCAGGAGAAGAGAGGCATACAGGTACTGAAAGACTATTTAAAGAAATAATGGAGGAAAACTCCCCAGTCCTGAGGAGAGAAATGAAATTTGACATCCAGGAAGCCAAAAGAACACCAAACTACATCAACAAAAGAAAAACCACAGTAAGACACATCATCATAAATCTCCCAAGAGTCCAGGATAAGGACAAAATAATGAAACTGGCTAGAGAAAAGAAATAGATAACATACAAAGGAAAACCTATTAGACT
>PVHY01011830.1:20770-46593 GCA_004024945.1 Uropsilus gracilis
AAAAAAAAAAAAAAAAAAAAAAAAAAAAAAAAAAAAAAAAAAAAAAAAAAAAAAAAAAAAAAAAAAAAAAAAAAAAAAAAAAAAAAAAAAAAAAAAAAAAAAAAAAAAAAAAAAAAAAAAAAAAAAAAAAAAAAAAAAAAAAAAAAAAAAAAAAAAAAAAAAAAAAAAAAAAAAAAAAAAAAAAAAAAAAAAAAGACAAGCAAAGTCTCCAGAAATTCGTTACCACTAAATCACTACTCCAAGAAATCTTGCAAAAAGCCCTAAGGTTAAAACCAACAGAAGAATAACAGATCAAAACAAGGAAGTTAATCAGAACCTCAAAACAACAACCAAAAAATCGACTTCAGAATCTCAAATATCAGTAATAGGAAAAAAAAAAGGAAACATTAACCTCAAAATGACCTTCCAAAAGTCAACACCAGACCTGCAAGTATCAATCATCACTCTAAATGTCAATGGTCTAAATTCAGCAAACAAAAGACACTGAGTAGCACAGTGGATCAAAAAAACAAAACTCAACATTCTGCTGCCTATAGGAAACACGCTTAAACACAAAAGATAAGCACAGATTAAAAGTAAAGGGCTGGAAAAATATTCTGCGAACAAACATCCCCCAGAAGAAAGCAGAAGTAGCCATACTAATAGCAGATAAAGTAGACTTTAAGCTAAAAAAGTTGAGAAGGGATAACAAAGGATACTATGTATTGATAAAAGGGTTAATATATAACAAAGACATAACAATTATTAACATATACTCACCAAATGAGGGAACACCAAAATTCATCAAATAACTAACTACTAACAGCACTGAAAACAGACATCAGTGAAAATACATATGTGGTAGGTGATTTCACACACCACTCTCACCAAAGGACAGATCAACAAGACAAAAACTAAACAAAGACACAAAAGCTTTAAATGAAGATCTAGACCGTATGGACCTAATAGATATCTACAGGACACTGCACCCCCAAAGAGGGAATACACATTCTTTTCAAATGCACACAGATGATTCTTAAAAATTGACCACATATTAGGATATAAGGCAAACTTTAACAAATATACAAAGATTAAAATAGTATCAACTTTTTTCTCTGATCATAAAGGGATCAAACTAGAAATCAACAATGAAAAAAAAGGAAGAAGAATGCCCAACATATGGAGACTGAATAGCATGTTACTAAATGAAGACTGGGTAACCGAGGAAATTAAAGAGGAAATTAAAACACTCCTTGAAACAAATGACAAAGAAGACACGGCATTCCAAAATGTCTGGGACTTGGCAAAAGCATTTTTAAGGGGAAAGTTCATAGCAATACAGGCCCATATCAAAAAGTAAGAAAACAACCAAAGAAATAACCTAATCTCTCAAGTCGAAGAACTAGAAAAGAAATAACAAAAAAAAAAAACCCAAACCCAGCAGAAGACAAGAAATAATAAACATAAGAGCAGAAATAAACAATCTACATAGCAAAAAGACTTGAGAAAATCAACAAAACCAAAAGTTGGTTCTTTGAATAAATAAATAAAACTGATAAACCCCTTGCAAACCTCACAAAGAAAAGAGAACACTCAAATGAAAGGATTTTCATGAATGAAAGAGGAGAAATTACAACAGACATTTCAAAAACCCAAAGGATAATCAGAGATTTCTATGACCACCTATATGCAAAAACAAATACAACAACCTAGATAAGATGGACAGATTCTGGAAAAGATAAAACTACACAAAACTAAACAAATAAGTATAGAACTTAAACAAACCAATCACAAGCAGCGAGATTGAAGCAGTCATCAAAACTCTACCTAAAAACAAAAGCCCAGGACCAGATGGCTTCACAAACGAATTCTACTAGACATTCAAATATGAAATAGCACCTGTACAATTAAAGCTTTTCCAAAAAATTGAGAAAGAAGGAAAACTGCCAAACACATTCTATGAAGCAAACATCACACTCATAGCAAAGCCAAATAAAGACAGCACGAAGAAAGAAAACAATAGACCAATTTTGCTAATGAACACAGACACAAAAATCTTAAATAAAATCCTGGCAAATTGAATCCAATGATGTATAAAAAGCTTTATTCACCATGACCAAGTGGGATTTATCCCAGCGGCACAGGGATGGTTCAATATTTGAAAAACATTTAATATAATTCACCACAATGAGAACAAGGAGAAAACCAAAAACCGTATGGTCATATCAATAGATACAGAGAAAGCATTTGATAAAGTTCAACACCCATTTATGATAAAAGCTCTTGAAAATTTGGGGATAAAAGGAACATATCTCAACATAATAAAAACCATCTATGACAAACCTACAGCCAACATCATCTTAAACGGAGAAAAACTAAAATCATTACAATTAAGATCTGGAACCAGGAAAGGATGCCCATTATCTCCACTACTTTTTAGCATTGTACTGGAAGTTCTAGCAAGGGCAATAAGACAAGAGAAAAACATAAAAGGAGTGCAAATAGGGAAAGAAGAACGGAAGCTTTCATATGCAGATGATATGATTCTTTATGTAGAGAATCCAAAAAAATCCACGGAAAAATTTCTTGAAACAACAAACCAGTTCAGTAAAGCAGTCGGTTACAAAATCAACACACAGAAGACAGTAGCTTTTGTATACACAAAAAGTCAAGCAGCAGAAGAAGAAATTTTTAAAAAATCCCATTTACCATCTCACCGAAAAAAAAAAATACCTGGGGATAAACTTAAAGAGAACCATGAAAGATCTGTACAAAGAAAACGTCAAAACACTGCAAAAAGAGATAGAAGACATAAGGAAATAGAAAGACATTCCCTGCTCATAGATTGGAAGAATTAACATCCTCAAAATGGTCATCCTACCAAAAGCAATCTACAGATTCAAAATAAAAATTCCAAACAACATTCTTCAAAGAGATAGGATAAAAATTATGGAAATGTGTATGGAATAACAAAAGACCTCAATTATCGAAAAACCTCTTGACCAGAAAAGGAGAGAATGGAGGTATTACTATTCCAGACTTCAAGCTATACTACAAAGCCATAGTAATTAAAACAGCTTGGTACTGGTACAAAAGCAGATAATCAGACAATTGGAACAGAACTAAAGCCCTTGAAATAAAGCCACATTTATATATAGTCAACTAATCTTTGACAAAGGAGTGAAAAACTTACAATGGAGCAAGGAGAGCCTCTTCAATAAATGGTGTTGGGAAAACTGGACCAAGACCAAGACATGCAGAAAAAATGAACCAAGATACCTCCCTCACACCATGTACAAAAACTAACTCAAAATGGATAAAAGACTTGGACGTCAGACCTGAAACCATAAAATACATAGAGAAAAACCTGGGCAAAACCCTTCATGAGTTACAATCCAGAAATCCATTTCTGGACACATCTATAGCTGGCAAAAAAAATGAGGGAAAATATAAACAGATGGGACTACATCAAACTAAAAAGCTTCTGTACAGCAAAAGAGAACAGAAAAAAAACAAAAAGAATCCCAACTGAGTAGGAAAAGAATTTTGCCCTTCATACAAGTGATACGGGTATGATAACAAAGATACACAAAGAACTCACACACTTAACAAAAACAAAGCAAAAAACCCAGTTGAAAATGGGGAGAAGATCTAAAAAGACACTTCTCTAAAGAGGAAGTCCAAGCCAACAGGCACGTGAAAAATTGCTCAGCGTCACTATCAATTATGGAAATACAGATCAAAACCACAATGAGATACCACCTTACACCAGAAAAAATGGCCCACATCCAAAAAACAGACAAGTGCTGGCGTGGATGTGGAGAGAAAGGAACATTCTTACACTGCTGGTGGGAATGTAAACTGGTCCAGCCATTATGGAAAGTAGTGTGAAAACTAATGAAACTCAAACTAATGAAAATGGAACTACCATTTGACCCTGCAATTGCTCTCTGGGAATCTACCCAAAGGAAACCTCAATGTGGATTCAAAGGGACACCTGTGCAGCAGGTGTCCTTATTGCAGCACTATCTATAATTGCAAAGACCTGGAAACAACCCAAATGCCCTAAGACAAACGACTGGCTGAAAAGGATGTGGTATATATACACAACGGAATATCATGCACCAATTAAAAATGACAAATTTGATGATATTTTTGGTAACATAGGTGTGCTTAGAAGAAATAATATGGCAGAAACAAGTCAGAAGGAAAAAGACAGAAGCCGAATGGTTTCACTAATATATGGACAAACAAATGAAAGTACACAACTGGGGGAGGCAATGACCTGGAATGGCCAGGGAGGGGAGGTGGTGGGTGATCCCCCAGTGATCACAATTATGTGAAATATATATATATATATAAATTATTTAAATTAAAAAATTAAAAAAACTACACCTTGAAAGTATTGTAAATAGGAAGTTAAAATAAGCCAATCTGAGATGTCCAAAGCTTTATGCCCAAGCTTTAGGGACTTTTTACTGCCCTAAGCTATGTCCATATTTGTGCAATGACCAGCAGAATATCTGTCTCAAAAAGCAGCAGTCCTTCCCCCTGCAAACTGAACCCACCACAGAAGAAATCTGGAATTTTGCATCATTGTTTATGTTAATTTCTCCAATTTCCTCTTAGTGGTTTTTATTCCTTCCCTTCCCTATTGCCAGTTAAATGTATGCTTATATTAAAATATAATGAAGTCAGGTCAGAACCACATATTCCAATAATTGACCCAGGAAAGATTAAAAAGCTAGCCAAAAACAGTGAAGAGCTGCTTTTTAAGTCAGTGATTAAGAATATAGAAGTTCTCAAAATATGTTGGTCACTATTCACCAGTTATCCCTACAGTAGGATCTGTTCAGGTACTATGATGCTTGGGACACATCTATTTCACAAGAATTACCAAAGGGAAAAGAAGTATAATCGACATAGTCAACATTTCTGCAATTACTTGACAAGTCTCATGTATCAGTCTCTTGTTCTGCAGTTGGCTTCACTCTTCCCGACCCACCTGTAGCACACATCTTAAGTTTCCCCTGGGGAATCAAAGGTGACTTTTAAAGAAATAGCTGAATTTTTCATTGTGGGACGTCTCTATCAATGGGGAGGCCTTCCTATTAAGTCTAGCCTCAAGGAACTAGATCCCCAAAAGAGAAATGCTTGGCAAGGCTTAGCATGTCCTCCAGGACCACATGGAGAGTGAGTGGACTTCTGGAATCCTCAGAACATCGCAACACCCTGGAGCTATCAGTGGTCAATAAATAAAGTCAATAAATAAAGGTAATTCTGAACTTACATAAGACAATGGCCCCTAAAGGGTACAATTCAGGAGAGAAGTTTTCTTCCCCCTAAACCCAAGTGAGACAAAAGTGAAAAACGCCATGTGCAGAAATGTAGAGTTTGAGGCTTCATTGCAAATGACTCATAAACATGACTTCAATGGGCATGGTTTTCCAACATAAGACTAGAAGAGGAAATGAAGGGCATGAGAGAGACAGAAAAAGGAGTGAATCAGAGTGCATACAAAGCCTTCTTGTTATCTTTACCAAGTGAACCAGGAGAGGGAATAATTTAGTGCCTCCATTTAAACATCATGGACAACTTTAACTTGAGCAGTCAGTGTTTACTGTAAAATATGTAGCCAGTAACTGAAGTTGACACTGACCTTGGTAGAGTTATTTAACAATTCTCTACCCTTCTTCAGTGAGCCTCCTTGAAGAAATCTCAATTCTCCACCCAAGAAACCTAATCCATTTTCCCTTAAATTCTTATAAATTTACAAAATATTAATTTTGAAGCTCAGAGCTATTTTTTATGAAGCATAACAAATATCTCAAACTTATGGCATAGAATAAATTATAGCTCTTCCTAGGAATTATATTTATGTAAATATGTACTCATTATAGGAAAATTGTCTTCAACTGTACATACATTTTTGAAGATAAATTAATATAAAACTGCCACAAGTCAAAGGGCATTAAAGGTATTCTTTTGAATATGAGGAAATAACAAAATTATTTGAATACTTTTTATATTGATTACATGGCCTTCCTCTTATACACTAAATCTAAAACCAAAACTATCACCTGAAGCAAAATATTTCTTCAAAATGATCAGGTATTGGAGAAAGACTACCTTCCCACAAGTTGTTTATTGACACTTCCTGCTAAGTCAACTTGATGGCAATGCTTCAAGAATCTTTATGCTACCTAAAAACCTTCAAGTTCAGAATCTGTCTGCTTGTGATTGTGAGCATTTTAGGATTGAGGTTAGATTCCAGTGAGCTGGAAATACTCAGGTGAATGCACTTGCTCAGAGCCAGTCAGTAGGCAAAGAAGCTGTGAAACTGAACTCCAGTTTAAAATCATTTCCTTCAGCTAAGTTTCTGCCTTCGGGTTTTTGTGGTTTAAGTCCAGAGTATATTCAAGTCAGTCAGCACCAGTACAATCTTTTAGGGTCTTTGGGGAACAAATGGTATTTCCCACAACTGTGAAGAGCATAGTAAAGCAGCTTCAGATGAGTAAAAACATTTTCGATTTCTATTTCTTGACTCATAAAGAATCTGAAATTTAGGTTTCAGCTTATTGTCCTAAGGGAAGATACAGTTTGTATTAGGAAGGCTAGTTATAGAGCTAAGTTAGGCAGACTCTCTGAAGGTGTTCCCAAGATGAAAATGAGTAGTCCTTGTTTTATATTTATATTTTTAGCATTGGGTCTCTGACAATTTTCTTATAAATAGACCTTTAAGTAAATCTCTTCTTTGAATATTCAATCTCTTTTCACTTCTGTTACCAAACAAACCAACTAACCAACCAACCAAACAAACAAACAAATAAAATGTGTTGAGAGAAATAACAGTCCCAGAGGCCAGGAAGAGTGTTAAAAGCAAAAGAAAGGAATCTTAGAGGAAAAGTCTAGTCAGAGTTAGACATTGGCTGCAAGGTTCTGCTTCTCCTCTTCATAGTTTTTATCTGTGTTCAGGTTTCAAGGTGAGAATTTGGTTTCACTGTTTTTGGTAGTGGTTTTCCTTACTGCTCTTATCCAATGCAAATCATTTTAGAGCTTTGAAATATAAAATATATGTGACAGTCATCAATTCAAGACTTAGCTAATTTAACTCACTTTTTTTCAATCAAGGAGATTTTGGTTTAACAGACATTTACAATTCAGTGTCAAAATATAAAGTGATTATTTTAGAATACATCATTCACAATGATACTTTATCTCTGTTCATTTTCCCACTACTTACTCCTTCAGCCTCATAGAGCAGAAATGGATGACCCAAATATGGGGGGAGAGACTAATATAATTTTTGAAATTTTAAAATGTAATTCATAAATTTTTAGGCATGCTAAAATAGCCATTTCAATATAACTACCACTGGATGTCTGTTTCAGATTGTCTGCATGGAAAGTTCTTAGCTTCCTTGTATTCACAGGTTTTAGTAGAAATGTGTTGCTCCAGATGGGTAATTTGGATTATACAAGAGAGATTATTCAGAGCTATGGTTTCCAGTTTCTGAAGGTGAAGGACTATCTACTTTCACAAATACTGATTATTAAAGGTGCTAATGAGAACTTCTACTTCATATTTAGAATAGTCTTGGAGAAGTAAAGCATCACCAATGATTTCTCTTACATGATTTGACCAGAATCCTAAGTGAAACCAGTAGCTGATTTGTTGACTTGCTTGACAATGCCTCAACAGCTCTGTGTACTTCTTTTTCCCCCACTCATAGTACATTGTTTTTAATATTTGAAACTTTTCCTATTTCCTTCCATATAAACATTTAACATTTTGTTGTGTTATGTTATAAAATAATAATACACCTTGATAAATGTCCCGTTTGCTGCAACTGACATTTTTCACTTTTCAAATGTCCTGCATCTTTGTTTTTCTATATAAATTTTCAAGAATTTTATAGTTTCAGAGAATCTATGTTATTTTTAGACGAGATCGGGCGCGTTCAGGGTGGTATGGCCGTAGACGAATCTATGTCATTTTTAGAAGTGGTCTAGTTATATCATTTTTATCCATGCATAGTATATATCTTGTATTAATTTTTGTCTTTTTTAGCTTACAATTTTTCTACACTGTTATTGCATAATATTTTCTCCCTATTATATATACATACATACATATATGCATATATTTATAAAATTTATCTATATATGATGTTTTTATAATTGAAAGATATAATTGTTATCTCTTAAACTATTTTTTCTTATATAGAAGTCTAATTGCTCAAGATATTCTTTTCAACGTCCATTTTTCTAATTATTTGTGAATTCTTTAAATATTATAAAACCTGTCATCTAATAAGAACACTTTTAATAAAAGTGCATTTCTGATTTAAGAGCTAAGTGAGATCTGGTCCCCTTTGGCACCTATAACCCCAATGTTGTGCACTCTGGACATATACTGGATTATAGCCAAGTATTTTGGCAGTTGTTTTCTATTGAGGTAGAACTGATGTTCTTACCAAATTGCTTATCTTCCCAATGAAGGATTCCTAAAGGCATGTACTACAGAATATCGCAGAATTGGTCAGTGGATTAAGCCAGAAAAAATATCTAATGAAGCAAAATTTTCATTTGTCTTGGGATGTAATTTGTATTGTTTCTATCCCATCATGCAATGTGGATTCAGTTTAATGGTACACACAAAGTAGAGACATTATTGATGGTTTTTAATTCGATGTGATTTTCCTTCTAATAGATATCCCAGTGGGAATCACATAGCCAACTCTGGGAATTATCTGTCCATTTCATGCCCTTTTATATGTACCTTAGTGTTTTATATGTACCCTATATAGTCATTGATTTTTCTATTGGAATTCTATGGACCTCTAAATGACCCTGCATAATGATGCCAATGAATTTTAAAACTTTGGAAAGGTAAGCAGGTGCTTTCTACACCGATATATGCTTTCACAGAGGAGCTTAATCTTATTGGAGGCACTATGTTTTTGTTCTCACATTACAGTGAGTTGAGTTACCGGCTAGCACACTAGTGCTAGCTATCTAGTGCTGAATTCCCAGCCACTTGCCTTATTTATTGTCATACCATCCATCTTCATCAAGGTACAATAAATAGCTCTGCAGAGGTTACTACCTTGGAGATAGTTCAAGTGTTAGTTTCAGTACAAAGGTACTCAAAGTAAATCACACCCTTTTTGCCCTTCAGGCTCTTTCCAACTGATACATCAATTATTACATTTCAAGGATAAAGGGAGCTTTTAAAATTCATCTAATGTAAACATGTGCTTTAAAGAAGAGAAAGTTATAACTATATTTCATTTACCATGTCTTATTCTTTCTCCTTAAATGATAGGCAAGGCTTCTCAAAGTTATGATGGGCATGTTCTGAGGGCAGCATACAGAGGTGTGATTATATTTTTGCATGGGAGACTGTGTTAGGTGTGACCTATATGTAAGAACCAGCTAAATATATATGTTTTGTGTTTCATTTGAGGATAACTGATAGGATAGAGGGTACCAGCCATCTGTAGGATAAACAGGCTATATTAAAGGGCTTCAGAGAGGCTGTGGGCAAGATGACTGTCATTTCTAAATAAACTACTTATGTTATCAACTAAACTAGTTGGCATACTATGTGCCAAGCTTAACTGCCAAGTGCAAAAAGTTATAACCATTAGCTCAACAGACTGCTGTTCTCAAAAATTCTCAGCAGATCTCTGTACCTGGAGATATGAATGATGAAAAGCAAACAAGAGGCAAGAGATACAGGCCTGGAGCACACTATAAATGCTGCAGGAATTCAGAGAAAAGTATATTAGCAGACCGTAGACAGACAAATTGTCTTTCTTGGAAAAAAGGAATTTTATTAGAAACTTGGAAGCAACGTAAGACTGGATCAGCCAAAAAAAAAAGAGTGAAGACAGTCCTTCAAATAGAAAAGGAATTGCAAATTTCCAGATGAAGAATTCATTGAAATGACTGTTATGAGTGAAATGTATTATTAAATAATGACTCTTTTGGATAGATTGGAACTTACCAAAGAAAAGCTACCAGTCTATAACTTGACCTTGATCAATAGCCCATGGATGTTACTATAGGTTGCCAAAATAAATGACTGTAGAGAACAATGCACCTGAAAAATAAATTGGGTAGTTTTGATGCTGAATGGGTGGGAAGTAAAGACTAGAGAGAAGACACTGGGATGATTTAAGTATAAAGTTACTGAGGACTGGGATGAGAGTCATAGCAAGGGGTTTGACAGAAATAAACACTGAAAAGAAGATCTGGATATTCTTAGATGATAACCCTAAATCCTTAGCTATATGGAGAAATTATTAAATTAAATTATGAATTATGAAATTCATCATATGAAATATTATGAAAGTTACAGACTTTAAAAAATATACTTAAATTTGTATCACAACTTGCTTCTTAGTGATAGTTTGATATCAGAAAAATTAAAAACTAATATGGGATTAAAATTGTTTATTTGAGAACTAAACAAAAGTAACAAAGAAAATGCCTAATAAGTATCCTGTGCTCATAGAAGCGTAAGAGATAATTAATTCATTGTTCCACTTATGCAATCTTAAAATATTCCATAGTTAGAAACTTCAAGTCATACGAAAGTTCAGCATTTGAGCTGTCACCTGAATATGTTTTCACCAAATTCATATTTTGAAATCCTCATCCCTAATCCTCATCCCACCCTCTAAGGTGGAATCTTTCAGAGATGTTGAAGCTATGAGAATGGAGCTCTTAGGGGACACCCAATATGCTCCCTTTCTCCTTCTTCCATACAAGGTTACTGTGAGGAGATGGTAGCAAAGAAAGAAGCTAACTTTCACTAGACACTGAATCTACCAACACCATGACCTTGGACTTCTTAGCCTCCAGAGTGCTGAGGAATTGATTTTTGTTGTTTATAAACCATCTAGTTAAAGATAGTGAGTTACAGCTTACTGAATGGAGTAAGAAAGAAATACAGATAAGAAGAGGTGGTATTTTGAACTGTAGGAGAAATGCTCTCATTAAGGAATTGAGTAAGTAGAAGAATCAAACCATAGATAAGTTTGGGAGAAATAATAAGAAAAATAAAACAGGAATTAATCAAAGATAAGCCATTGTTATGAGGTTTAGTTTAGTAGAGTATTTAGAATCTAGAAAGTATTCAATAAATACAAGCCATTGTTTTATTATTATTATTAATTATCAAAGAAGTAAAAATGAATCAGAAAGAGAAGAATGTCAGGGTCATCAGGTGAAATAGAAAAGTTAAAGTAAAAAGTTAAAGTGAGAGGCAATCTCTAGTCCCCTGTATTGGAAAAAAATCAGAATCCATTCGAGGGAATGTAGTTGGTAATCAACATGCTCAAGTTTTGTAATTCTTGTCTCCAGTTAGGATCCCTTTGAAATTTAGGATCAGGATTATGTACTACCTGAATTTTGAAAGACATGTGATATGTTCACCAAAACTACGCTTCTAGAAGATATTCTATCTGCCACAGAAAGAATTGAGAATCAGTCCTTAAAATAAAAACAGCTAGCAAGCTACTTTAACACAGAGCAAAACAGGAAACTATGAATTGACAAAAATACAATTCTCTATGATTTTTAATAAAGCCAAACACCAAATATTGGCTTCCCTTGTGTTGTAAATGAATAGATAAACAGTTTTGCAATGACCTGAAGGCTTGGATAGTGAGAATAAATAAATTATTGACACATGAGGAGTATACAATTCTCCATCCACTGTTGAGATTTCCACTCTTGGTGGAGCAGATGGTCTAAATAAAGCAGCCAAAAATAACAGGTGGGTTTTATTGCATTAAGCCACTGAAAACACTAAGCATCTACAGTTTATAACATTTTTGAAAAATATTAAACCTTAAAGCAACCATAGAACATAACCTTTTCTATATACAAAACACCTTTATCTATCTTAAATGATATCAAAACACAAGGACAAGTGTTGGTATGAATACATATTTAGGGACAAAAGGGGGGAGACAGATTGGAAGAAACAGCTGCTCTTTATGGAAATGGTTTAACACAAGGTTGTTAAACCATGTTGATAGACTCTAACTGATATGGATAACGTTTCCTCATCTGGGACCAAACAAAGCTTGAGTCTAAGTCATTGCTACCATCAATATAGCTATTTCACATAACCTACACATCTCCGTCATCCATATGGAAAGCAACTACACAGATCTCAAGTGCATTCTTCCTCCTATAAATTGTGAAATGCATACACTAATTTGCAGTTCAATGCCAACTAGCCACATCATTATATGTATTTTTTTAAGTAATATAAAATTTTAAGTCAGAAAAGGATAAAGAATATGTATGATGGTAACAGATAAAGGAAAATATAAATCTTGGTCAACAGTGGAGGAGGTAGTATAGCTGTGTTCAGAGATTATCGCTTTTTGGTTAGTAAAATTTACTAATTTACATGTATTTGATAGCTAGAGTTTTAAAAGTTAAATTCCTGTCTCCTTATCTCCCTGTTCCCAATTTCCTACTTCCCTAGAATAATCAACATTATCATTTTCCAGAGTAACCTTCAGAATATGTGCGTGTACATCAGCAGTTGGAGAAATGCTCAAACCATTAAACCCATGATGAATTTTAAGAATCTTACATTTATAAAACATCTTCATCCTTCTTGAATAATTTAAAACCACAGATACCTTTCTGGGTATGAAGCATGAATTATAAAAAAATGAGATGATGTCTCTGTTTGCAGCTTGCTTCTTTTAAAAAAAAAATTCAGCACTACATCATAGACCTCTTACATTGTACCAGTCAGTGACTATTCAATGGCTGTGTCCCTTTTTAAGATATATTCTCATTTATTTAATTATTGCCAATGTGTGTATATATGTTACCTTCAATTGTCACTAAAATAAACCAATACTCTTATATATACACTTACTAATGCAAGTATTTCTGTAGGGTTTATAGCCATAGACAGACTTGATAGATTAAAAAAGTCTTGTGGATTTTTATTTCACTAGCTTTGGAATACCTGTTTTCCAAACTTCTTCAGTATTTTTTTGTACTTTTAATAAGCTACTCTATGGTTTTCTCTTTAAATCTGAAGTATTTATTTATTTAGGAATACACTATGTCTTTTATTATTTCATCTCAGAGTTGGCTGCATTTGGGAATAAATTAAGAGCTATGCACTGTTGTTCACAGTATATGAAACAGGCAAAGAAAATGGCAAAGAGATTTAAACTCTAAGCCAAAAGTTCAGATAACTTTGGCTCTGCCACTAAGATATAATAATTAGTAGTGGTGGCAAATCTTACAAACACAAGTTACTTGATGGATTTATCTCTTGGGTTTAGACTGCCAAACAAAACCAATCTTATATATGTTCAATTCTAATTCAGATGCTTGCAAAAGATGCAGGGGGTGTGTCAGCAATGGTGGTATATTTGGTCAAGAGATAATTTGGGACTGACAGCAAAGAAAGAACATATGGCAAAGGTGTCAGCATAATTGGAATGAAGCTGTTCGAACAGGAAGAAACATTAAAATGGAAAAAAAAAAACCAAATAATTCAATCCTTGAAGGTACAATTGGGAAAATACAAAGAGCTTTCCAATATAAAGGATACAAAGGTGAAGCCAGAAAAGTTCAGCGAATGGGATGAATCAGAGCAAGGACATGTGTGGGGAAAAAAATACACAATGATAACTAGTTATGAGCTTCAAGCACTGTCTTGGGCCTTACCTCTCAGGAATCAAGAAATCTACTATTGAGACAAACAGTAAAAGCTACTGATAAGGATCAGGTTCCTTTCAGGGAACAAAGTGAACCTAGACCTTAAGAAGATACTTAGATGTTTAGTATTTATTTGAATTCTCTGGCCTGTGAACAATACACACAATCTAATGATTCTTGCAGAAATCTGGAATCAGTGAATAAACATCGGAGCAAGCAGGATTGTTCCTTAATAGTGGACATGAAAACAAGAAAGATCATGTCACTCAGCTCCAGAAGGGAAAGTCAGACAGGGAATTCCCTCCTTTCACTCCTGGGCTTTTTTTCCTGAGCCAGGCTCATTCTGTCTGGACTCACAGAATACTTTCTATCATAGCAGCACCAAGGCCAGATGAAGGATAGTTGACATTTTTGTAGTTTGGACTGAGTTTTTGATTCCTTCACATCTACACACTTATACACATGAATCCCAAGTTAAACTTTAAAGAGAAAAGACTGAGGAAGGGACTAAGATGGCTTCTGATTTTCCCTTTCACTAGACTGTATCCCACCAACTTTGTCATGTTACAGTGAGGGTCCACTTTAATGATTATCCTGGGCAGTCATTTTTTTCTCAAGAATTTTATAGATACATATAATAGTGTCATTCCCATGCTTACACTTTCCCCAGATGTTAAGAGATGGCAGTAAGGAAGGTAATGAGCAAGAACAGCTGGACCTACAAAGACACAGGCATCTGTCCCGCCCACTTTCTACCATGTCCATTATCCTTTCTCCACCCACATGCCAGATCTGGTTTATAATCATTAGAAGTAAACATTAATAACCCTTCACCAGAATGCACCAGTAAGACAAAAGATGAAGCATAATAAAAACTCATATTTGGGGAAAATATGACAATAGTGAATAATTTAAATGTAGAATTGAGGGAATTATATTTTAAATCAAAAGGAAAATAGATACCCTTCAAAGAAGAAACATGTGATTTTTATAAATGCTTTTATATTAAAATATAATTTTTAAGGACTCAGTAGCTCTTGGAAAAAATCATTATTTCAGTTTCATCTCAACTTTTTCTTTAAGCTTCATGCTTTTATTCTAAGTAGCAAATATAGTATGAAAATACTTTTTACTCTATTACTTATTGATCTTGTATTGATCTCTATAAGGAGACACAAGGAAATTATGTTCACAAAACAGGAATGAGTTACTTAGAAGTAGTAAAATTACTATGATATTCAGAAGACTAATTTTCTGAACTGCTTCACTCTTAAGGAGTCTCTTAACTTTTCATAAAAATCATAGTGTTCTTCCAGTTTTATGTATATAAGAGTTTCCTCAATTCAAATTTATAAAAAATCATTTTATAAATTATTTAATAAAAAATCAAACTTTTAGCATCCATACAGATCAAGAACCCCTAAATACTGTGCTAAAGTTTACCATGAAAATAAAATGTCCTTTTTTCCTTTCTAAATTGACAGCTTCCTACGTTGATGGCAAAACATTGCAGTTGCTCAAGGATAAAATTTAATATTTGTATAGATTTTGAACTACAGAAATGAATTTATGCATTATTTTTATCAGTGAATATTGACTGCACCAACTTTCTTAGTTTCATTAATATTTATTTAATATGATTTAAAATTGGAATAACTTAATGACAAAGTAATAGGGGAAGTAAAATTGTGGTAACTGACATTAAGCAGACAAGTAAATTTTGATATGGCACCTAAAGCTAACATTATATTATAGAAACTCAGATATCTGACTCTATTTGTTTTGGTTGAATTACTAAGCACTTACTTTCTTCTCATGAGTAAATTATTTTATTAGTGTCAGAATTTTAGCAATATCCAACAAGTTCTTGGATTCTGAAAGAAGAGAGAGAGGAGGAAGAGAGAGAATGAGGTGGGGGTAGT
Organism: Uropsilus gracilis; assembly: GCA_004024945.1. Classification (NCBI taxonomy): domain Eukaryota; kingdom Metazoa; phylum Chordata; class Mammalia; order Eulipotyphla; family Talpidae; genus Uropsilus; species Uropsilus gracilis. The sequence continues at coordinate 36,384 of PVHY01011830.1, forward strand.
TGAATTGAAATTTCAAAAACAAAATATTGTCTTTCTTTTACAAAACCATTTGAAACTCATTTAATTATTTTTATTAACAAAATCAGTGTCACAAACAGATGACAAGAAAGAAAGATTAGTCTATCTACTAACTCCTCCACAAGGCCTTATAAAATTCTTGAATTCCTGACACTATTCACAGTATGATACTAATCTATTCAAGGGACACAATTTCAACTCCTCTACATCAGTCTGAGATTTTTGACTGGGAGACTATAGTCATCTATGACTAATTTTCAGATAGTCCATACCATTTTTACATTTCTATGTTCTACATACATAACATATTGAAGAGAGCATCCAGGGGTTGAGAACAAATGAAGGTCTTCATCAAAATAATATTTTGAGAAAAACAGCAAAAATCAAATATCTACATCAAATAATTGGGGGGGGTTTATGATACCTCATAAAATTATGACTCCAAAGAAGTTTAGTTTTTCTAAAACAGGAAACTTTAGCAAACCCTACAGATTAGATTTCCTCAACCAAGATGTACCCAAAACCTAATCATACTTATAGGCTAACTCAAAAATCACAGAAGTGCTTCATCCATAAGTTACTGAACTCATTTTCTCACACTCCAGGTGGTAAAAATAACTGTAGAAGCCAAGAGAGCAAGATAAAATCCAATTTTAGGGCAAATTTTTGCCGATTGCCCCAAAACAAAATCAGTTTTCATCTGTTATAGTAGTTATAAAAATCATAGTAAAACATTGTAGGAAGTATGATACGATACTTTTTATTTCCTTTAGAACAATGATCTCTTGTCAGTCAAAGAAGAATAATGGGTGTGTTGCCATTACTTAAAGCTCTACTGATCAACTTTGGGGATTGCAAGTATGAGGAGAAAGTTAGAAAGTCTATCAGATAAAGCTTTTCAGGTTTCCCAAGCATTTCTAAAACAGGAAATTCTTGAGCCATTTCTAAGAACAAACTAATGTGCAACCCCTTTCAAAGTAGTAAATCCACAAGTAATGTTCTCATACGAAGGCTCCCAATCTTTTCTTATGATGCTTATCTGTCAGAATTTCAAGCTTGACCAGAAGAATATTCATAAACTTGATCACCTTTGGAGCAAAAAATGATGTGATATTGTAAGTCACATAAAGAAACTTGAAGTTATAGAATATGAGCCTGTTTTGAAAATACTGAACTATATATACATTTATGTTCCTCAAATTGAAAACAAATGTTTTCTAATTGCTGCTCGTTTCAGATGAAATCTGAACTAAAGAAAATGGTACATCTCTTTTTCAAATGTACAAAATTTGGTAAGAATAGGAGGAAAGAAAATAGCAAGCTTGTTAGGCTTTTCATTGTGCTAAACATTTTTTTCTTTCTGAGCAAATTCAAGAAGCCTGTCCTTCCCATTCCTCTCTGTCATGTGCTTTGCTGTTGGATTCTATTTTTTTTCTAAAAACAAGCTGATATTATTCTATTGTTCTTATCCTCATCTAGAAAAAAGAAAATATTCTCAATTAAAAATTCCAGAGATAAAACTATCAAATAATTAAGATGGAAGTTCCACTAGATAAAGACATGACTACAAAGGTTGACCTAAATGGCATTATATTAAGTCAAGGAATACAATTAATTGCTTTCTGTTATTGTTCTCCATCTTTCTACAAACATTACTATAAATCTGGAGCCAACAGGATTCCAAGAGCTCAGGCACTGTTCAATGCTAATGTTGTCTTTGAGACATTATGTCCTATTTCCTACCAGCAGTGAACTCAGTTACTTTCTCTTAATGCTTTCAAATTTATTAGGATACAGATTACTCTGTGAAAAGCACTTGTCAGTCTACAACGTTGCTAGCATCACCCTGCCTAGAAGGCTAGCAGCATTAAGACACAGGCTTCATGTATCTTTTTGACTGAATTGTTAATCTTTCAAACTCCTAACTAATGAAGAGACACCTGAAGTACTCTCTAGCATTGCTCTGCAATACACTGGTGATTTGTAAGAACACCAAGCCTTTATGTTTCTGAGTCCTGCACTGCAAAGGCACCTGGAATCAATATAGCTGTTGTTGCATGTTCACAAAATAGCTGACTATCTACCCATTTTCCCTACCCCACCCAAATCTTCACTGCCCTGTAACTATTATCCAAAGTTCAACAGGATTACATTTCAAGTCTTGCATTTTGATAGCACTGTAGTTCGGAAATTTTAGGAAATATTTTGATAATCAACCCTTGAGTTCATAGGAGGGAGTTGAAGCATGATGCTGGCATGATAAGTTTATAAATCCTCCTTCAGTTTATAAAGTATCATCATAGACTTTATCTCAGAACGGTCAATCATCAGACTGAGTGTCCAGGAAATTTTTCACCATCCCCAGGGCATGCTTGACTTGGGGGCAGAACCTAATCTGGACCATAGGCCTGAGAGGCCAAGGTGATTGTCCTCCACACAATACATTGTGACTATGCAGCCATTATATTCCATAGTGCAACTTTTTTGATGGGTAAATTAGAGAATTGTATGAAGCCCATGTAAGGGTATGGTGACAGCATGTGATTCTAGCATTGGCTTATGACAGCATGATAAAGCTTACTCATCTTATATCTCTCTTCAACTAGACTGCAACAAATGCCCACCATGTTCATGCTACTGAGATAGTTCCTTCAAGAAAACTTATTCTTCAGCTATATCCTTGCTAAAATGAAAATATTTCAAAAAGGTAAAAATGGAAACAATGAACAAAGTTCATTTGCTAATTTTATTTCAAGGTCAGGTGAGAAGAGATTGAGCAGATGAGTGGTTAATTCAGGAAAATTGCGATAAATGTTGCCATGGGCAGGGCCAGACTTGAGCATTTTGTGATACTGGGTCTTTCCCTTTCCCTCCCCTTTATCCTTTCCTTTCCCTTTTTTTCAGATTAACTCCTGAGAAAAAAGATTCTTGTACTAACCTGTGTCTCAGTTCTGAATCTTGAGTATACTTGTTTTCTTAATCAGGTCGCTATAAAAAGTAGTGAGATTATTCATGTTTTTTTTTTCTACTCCTTACTCTTATCCTTTTAAAATCATATTTTCTATATTTTATTCTATATTCCGCTTATATTTTTTCTTGGCATGTTTACTGATACCAGTTCAATAAGACAAGGGGCTTGTATCTGGATTAGGGCTGAAAGAAGCAAGAGCATAGAAAGTTTGTAGAATTCTTTCTGATATAGAATTACCAGACAAGAAATTCTTAATCTTTTGAGCTATAGACATTGCATTCCTCATAAATGCAATGGTTCCTCATCCCAGAAAGATGCATATAATATAACACAATTTCAATTACTATCTGGAAAGAATCATGAGCTACCTGAACACCAGATATAAAATGGTAAGACATATATGAAGTCACACAAACTCTTGCACTAGATTCTATGATAAATAATCATAGGTACATAAATTATTGTTGATCTGGAACCAAATATTGTGCCTGAATGTGTTGTGAGTACCCAGCAACTCATTTCTAAATAAATAAACTACAGTATTTAGAGAAAGAATAAACTACTGCTTTTTCTAAAAATGTGTTAATCTGAAGGAAAATTTAATGATGCTGAAAATTATTTTTTTCATGGATTTTTTTAGACCTCTGTGAGGTCTGGGCATTCTAAATAAAAGGAACCGACATTTGCAAATAGACTTTAGAAACTAGAGATAGTATCTCCCTAAAGACAGAATCTCAGACACATTCCAGACAGTAAATGTCTCCTTCCGTTCTTCCATTGTTTACAACCAGGGTGGTAATCTTACTGTTCCCTTTCCAGAATATTTATTTACAGTGCAGAATAAAAGTCTTTCTTGGTAGAATGGTGGATGAGCCAGACACCGCATGTCAGTTCCAAGTCTTGTGATTTTAGGGTTCTTCTCTTGTGATACAAACCCAGTGCATATTCAGGTAAATATCTGCCCAGTTTTCTGTCACCTTGTTGAGATGGGGGTATGGGGAAATGTGCTGACATGCTGCTCTGGCTGCTTTTTTTTACTGAGGAAACAAAACTGAGATAGCCTAGGTGAACTAAATCATGAGTTGGCAGGAGCTGCTTAACCTCCTGTTTAAACAACCTGCTTGACATATTTCTGCAGTTAACAAATGGCACAATATCCTGAGAAGCGGCTGCTTTTCCTCCCTTTTATAACCAATAGCTGCACGATTTTAGCTGCACGATTTCCTGGAAGGCATCTCAATGCAGAGAGTCCCAAACTAAGTGATTTGTGACCTTCCGGGGTGGCAGAAGTGAGCAATCTGCCATTTTAAGTAGAAAGCTCATGTGCCACAATGCAGAAAACCACACGCACAGGAAGACAGTGGCAGTCACAAGTCCTGTGCGCTGACCCGTGACTGCCCCAAGATGAGAGACTTCCTCCAACACCAACAGAGACACACCTTAGAAACATCTCCCAGCTTCATCTTCTTCAGAGCAGCCTCCCTCGTGCTCAACCTTAAAACCTTTCCTGCACATGGTGTCTCTTGCCTCCTTGTCAGATTCTTTGACAAGGGGCCAGAATTCCTGAGGAGACTTGGGGTCAATAACAAAACTATCTGTTTCTGACCCAGAGGCTTGTTTTCCTATATGTATATGTAGTATATGTAGACTTATCACAAGCTAATTATCTTATAAGTGGAGTAACCATGTTCTTTGGCAGTTTCAGACCTAATGTGAAGGAAACCAGATAGTAGTAAAGAAGTTTTCTCAAAATTTATTTCACTTATATAACATTCAGGAGAAAGCAAAATGCATGTAGAAATCAGAGCTGTATTTTCCTCTAGGGTCTATTTACTGAAAAGGAAAATGAAGTTTCCTGGGATGTGGGAAATGATCTAATGTTATTTTGGATGGTGGTTATATGGAAATCAGATATTTAGTTGGCACCTAAGATTTGTGTAATTTGCTGCATCTATACTATACCTCAATAAAATGTTGCAAAAGATCTATAGGAAAATGCACTTTGAATTTCATCAGTTTAGGAAGTTATGCCTAAAAAGAAGGTATAATTTTCCAAAAGATTTTTATAGGGTACTTAACCCATACTGTTAGGGACTAATGTCTCTTACACAGAATGACAGTGGGTTGGAGAGCACTTATCTAAGCCTGCTAGAGAATTTGGAAAGTTTGCATGGTGGTGAATATTATATATTAATTTGACTGAGTTACAAGGTACATAGATATTTGGTAATAATCTACTCTGGGTATTTCTGTTAGGTCATTTTAGGATGAAATTAACACTTAAATCAACCACCTTTGGGTAAAACATATTGATCTTCCTAGTGTGGGTGAGATGCAATCAGTTGAAACCTTAATAGAACAAATATCTAATACTGCCTCAGCAAGAGAAAATTCTTAAGCAGATTTTCAGATTTCATTTGCAAAAGAGACAATCTTAAGGCCACAACTGGACAATAAGCTGGCTTTGATTTTCACCCAGACAGTCAATCCTATAAACTGTCAGCTTGGAGTCAGCTCTTTGTAATAAATGAATACATGCACACACACACACACACCCTACCTGATCTGATTCTCTGAAGAGCTCTGACTAATATAGTCTGTCAAACCTAAAAGTTCTAGAATCTCATAGTTACTGATTCCATGGCCTTGTTTGATCTATAATTACCCTCCAAAAACATGGTAGAAAACCATCTCTATATCATTATCATACCTTATCAAATATCCATTTTTTCCTTTGGACTTACTGTTTCTACTTACATTTTTTTTTACAAAAATGGTAGGAAGGAAGAGGAAGAGGAAGGCCATAAGCAAGGAGATCACCAAAATGAGTGAAACTTTTTTTTTTTTTTTAGGCTAAGTCTCGCTATTTTTGCCCATGGAACCGCAGGCTCTCATTCCGGGGTACCACGGACTCAAGAAATCCCCAGACTCAGCTTCCCAGGTAGCTGGGATTACAGGCACGCGTCACCACGCCCAGCTATTTTTTTGGAACTAGGTCTCGCTACGGGCCCCAGGCAGAAGTCCAACCGTGATCCCTGGCCCCGGCCGCTTCATAGGCTGAAGCTTACGTGCCCGGCCGAAATTTTGTTTAGAAATCAATATTGAAAAACTCTCTTTACATCAGTCTACTAGTCATGTCTCCTCTTCTTTCAGTACTGTGCTATTCATTTTTCTCTTGGTAAGTATACTACTTCCACTTTATTCACGACAAGATAAAGAAAATTCAATGGATTGGAACATATAGTTCTGGATTCTTGATTATCATGACCCTTTAATAAACATTGACTTTATATCTTCAGAATATATGATACACAGAATATATTTCAGTTAAATGTCAGTACCAGCAATAGATATTACACTTAATATTTAATCCTCTTAGTCTAGTTAAAAATCCTAAGACTAAGCACACTCCACAGTGATTAGCATTCTTCTATTCTTGTCAGTGAAGTTCTGTAGCTTTATAACAACTACTGTTCACATGAAAGATAGTTACATCTGACTCCAGTGGCAATTGTCCTAATACACATTTTAAAGGAAATTTAACAATCAGATAAATGTCTCTTTAGATGAAAAATATAAGAACAGCAGTGGTGGCTGCTGACATTTATAAGGATATGCACAAAACTTCTCACCGATTGCCTATTGAATAACTATATTTTCCTTTAAAAATTTCATTTTCACCAACTTAGCAAATATATACCTAAAGGTAATTTTTAGAGCAGGTCCCTAATTTTAAAGATAACCCACCAGGCTATTTTACTTTCTTATTCCAAATCTTAGTGTCAAGAAGTGATGTCTACACTCATAAAATGTGTACACATACACACAAGTCATAACTCAGAGAATAATGGCATGGTGACTATAAGAATGCACCTGACAGTTCTCCAAATGCAGGGGATAATTTCCCAATGGCCTCAGCTGCTATACTCTGAATCTATCTCTACCTTCTGACTGAGGCTCTGCTTCCTACCAGCTGGTCTCAGACACTGAACCCTTCAGGAATACTTAGGCAAACCCATTCCTGATCAGTACAAAATGCACCTGATGAATAGCTTTGGCTTAAGAGCAATCCCTACTGAAATGTCCTTAAAACTACACTTCTGTGTAGACACTAACCCATTCCCACTCCCATGTCCTATTCTCTTTATCTACCATTGTCTTCTCAGGATTCAACCTTAGGATTTCTAGACTTTCCAAGAATTCCTGACTCCCTCTTCATCTTTTCCCACTGGCATTCCCTTTAATAAAACATTAGTATGTTTAATTCTGCATTTCTTACATTTCATATCTGATTCTCAAAAGGCCTACACTAATAAATATAAAGTTAGATATATTTTATTCTTGAAAGATTTCTTGAAATGCAGATTAATTTTAAAATGATGTCTACAGAGAAAGAGAAAACTAAGGTATAGCAGATAAAGTGAATCAAAGGAATGATGGTATAAGAAAGGCCCGCAGTTAATCAGAATATCAAAGAGAGGAGAAAGATAAGAAGGTAGTCAAAGCCAAAGGCCCCCAAGGAGGAAGGAGGAGGCAGACAGCAACACAGAGAGAAAGCATCAGATGATGAATGTGATGGAAAGAAAATTGGACTCCCACCCTCTTCCAAACTTAGTAATGCTTCCAGCCTCTTGCTCATTCTTCACCCCAGGGTGTTGTGAATCAGGAGGTAGAGAGGAGGAAGGAAGCACTGAAGAGAACAGATATCCCACCTCACATGGAGTCTTTCATCTTTACTTGTTCCTCATGTGGTTCATCCTTCTCATTCTGAATCAAAATTTTCTCTACAAACACCAGTGTCTGCAATTTCAGATTTCAAAAGGGCAAAACTTAAAACCTTTTTTTTTATCTTGTAAACATCTTTGCCTCTCATTTTAGAATACCGTTTTATTTAGCATCCAAACTGGTCTGGTTCAGAAAACGTGAGAGAAATGCCTACCTATAGACCATATTTATCATTTAAAACCACTACTTCTTCTAGTAACATTTGATTATGTAGTCAAAAGTTATTTCATTTACTCTTTTTAAATTTTTCTTTGACTCCTTTATTTTATGTTACTATGCAACAATTTTCAACAAAATGGAGGGAGTTTGAGAGGAATATGTCTAGTCAAACAAATCAGAATATTAAAAAAATAGTGGGGTTTTATATAGTAGCCATTTTGATAAAACAATATACCAAAAACCAGTGGATATTAATAAACACCGTGAGGGCAAAAATAAATAAAAATACAAGATGAAAATTAATGAAGGGACTATAATAATTATTATTGAACCAGAAATCAAACATACCAAGGCTTAAATATTTGCCAGCTGATAATACTTTCATTTCCTGATTTATACACTGTTTTAGTCATTTTATATTGAATTGATAGTTTTATAGCTTGCAAAGATTATTAAAATGTGTTATTTCAAAAATTATAAAATGAAACAGCATTTGTCTTTTATAGATGTCAGAAATTGTAACAGTTCAAAAGACCATGGAGATCAGCTTCTCCCTTCTCCATCACACAAGGGGTCAAAGCACTGCAGAGAAAGCCTATGTAATCCACATACTCCCTCATTCCCACCCACAAGAGACTCCATTGGCTCAAAAGATAAAATGAGTAGAATCACTGAAGATATAAAAATAGGACTTCTGTGTCTTGGAGTAGCCTCTCTTATTAGGGCAAATGCTGACCTGTGTAAGCTCCTCTCACCAAATCTTCTACTTTCCTGCCAGTCAAATGAACCTAAGTGTGAACTTGGCAAAAACTCAGTATTCCTATTTTTGAACAATGATAGTATTTCCTCTTGCACAGAGTGCTGTGGACATTAAATGAGAAGTACTTACAAAGCACTTAATGGAAGATGAGACATTGACACCAAATGGAGAGTGACTCTATTGCACTAATATTATATACATTAGTAACCTTCAGTTGTGAATAAAACTTTGCCAGGTAGTGTTATTCTCTTCATTCTTTCCTATTGATGCAACAACCAAGACTGAATGTATCCAAGGATGAACCAATTTAGTGTCAAAACTTGTGATTTCAACTCAAAACCCCTATATACTTCTAAGCCCATACCCTTCCCAAGCCAGGCAGCAGAGCTGTACAGTTCTGGGCATGGCTTGAGTCTGTGCCCTGAATGAGTGAGCATATGAGCTGTGTTCAATCTGCTGCTGAATCCACTGTTGAAAAAGATGGTGACACAGTATGAGGAAAAGCTCCGAGGTCCCAGGGGTATGGAAAGTTAGACAGTGAACACATTTGCCCCCTGGGGAAGGAAGAACAATTAAACACTGAACTGTAACATTTTGTTTTTACATCCTGAGAAACTGCAGTAGACCCTCATAAACATTGTGTTCTCAGAATTCCCCATGTTCTTAATTCTGGTTTTGGAAAGGTTTCCTGTTTCTGATTTGACAAGCCATCTGCCCTGTTAGTTTTGCTTCCTTTCTTAAATTTTTTACCTTTTAAAATAAACTCTAGAAGCAGCCCAAGGTAAGGTGAAGAAAAATAATGAACAGAAACATGTGCAAAGGACCTAGGTGCTACAAATGTCCTTCCCTCATGATTTTAATTTGTCAATTTGTTTTGCTTGATTGAAACCACTAAATAGGAACATAATTTCTATGCAACTGTTTGTATATGAATACCGTTAGTCACTGTTTCTTACTGCTAATTTACAAAATGGCTTATTTTTTGAAATTTGGAAGCACTATGATTAGGTATTGAAACAGTTTGTTTTCTAGTCCAGTGTGTCTTAATGACCTTTATTTATATATTGTTTTGTAATTGATAGGGTGTGCCCCCCCCACTGTCTCCTGTCTTTGTTTTAAAGTTTATTTTTATAAATATAAAATTTTTTTAAAGATCAGAGTGGGGAATGATAGGGTGTGCCCCCCCCCAACTGTCTCCTGTTTAAGATTGCAGGTTTCAAGGACAGGTAATGTTAAAATGGAAGAATGACCTTAGCTGGAATTTCCCTTCAGGGGGATGCAGGGGGAAAAAAAAAGTGTAACAGATTTCCTGGAAGGTGGGAAATCAGGGTATATAAAGGGTGTGCAAACAAAGAGAAGGATTCGATTTAATTCGATTGGGATTCCAATATGGAGAGAGGATAGAGAGGAGAGATGGGAATTAGCCATCTTGTAAAGATGTGAGTCATGTGAGCTTGGCCATGTGGCCACCGAGGGCCTGCAACCCTCGGCTGACCCAGACTGGCAGCATGTGTGCT
>PVHY01011831.1:0-46588 GCA_004024945.1 Uropsilus gracilis
ATGAAAGTCTGGTTGGGGAAAAAATAAATCTGGTGTCTAAGAAGGAAACCAGCTGAGATACTGAAATGATAGCTTACACTGTATAAGATGAGGGCTTGACTCCTAGCGTGAACTCAATGGAAATGAAAAGGAAACGATATACTTTGGTGCACTAGTGAGTCCATAGAGTGAGTTGTTTGAGAAAAGTCAATGTTAGCATAAACTTTGTCATTGATAAACAATAGTAGTATCATTTTAGGCTGGTATGGGGCTGTTAGATTTGGTAGGGATGGGGGTTGATGTTGGTAGTAGGCAGTTTAGAGTTCTGTGATTGACTCCCAGGATAAAGATGATGACTGAACTGTTAGAAATCATGCATGCAAAAAATACATATAGTCAATAAAAAAAGAAAAGTATGCAGGTCCAAAAATATTATTGTTATGATGAAATAAAAGACATTAAAATTTTTAAAGTTTCTGGGAAAAATAGTATAAAGTAAAATCGTACAAACAGTAAAATAGTAGGAACATAGTAGGTTATAGTTGAACCTTATAAGGCACAACAAAAATCCAGTGATACAAAAGTGTTTAAAGAAATAGATCTCAGTTTTTTTTATGTTTTATATTTTCAGACTTTCATGTTGTCACTTTTAGCTCTGCTAATTAAACTTTACCATGTGGACAAGTTTATAATACAGAAGAAGACACTGTTGAGAAAGAGAAGGTAGGTTAGGGGCTGGAGAATAGGTTAGATTTAACCCTCTTAGATACACTGGGTTGATTTGAATACTGTCATTCGAAAGAAATTAGGCTTAGCTGTTAGAGATAAATAAGGTGGACTAGATATGAATTAAAATAAGGAAAAATTTAGTTCTGCTGATCTTACAATTCTAGTACCCAAATAATACAATCAAGAATAATTGTAGGGCTGCGCTTGGTGGCGCATGCCTGTAGGTGGCAGCCTAGGAAGCCACGGTCAGGGCCAGGAATTGCAGTTCAAGTCCCGCCAGGGGCACGTAGCGAGACCTAGTCCCAAAAAAACATCTGGGCATGGTGGTGCATGCCTGTAATCCTATCTACCTGGGAAGCTGAGGCTGGGGATTGCTTAATCTGTGGTACCCCGGACAATGTGAGCCTGTGGTTCCACGGGCAAAAATAGTGAGACCTAGTCTCAAAAAAAAGAATTGTAGGATGTCCATGGTTATAATTTTCTAGGAAAAAGTGTAGTGCTCTATTATGAATCTTAGTTAATTCATTCGTTCTAGAATACCAGCTTATTTTTCTACTATGTGCCAAGTGATTTTTTTGTTTGTTTTTTTGGGAGGGGTGAGGGTAGGGGTTGAGATTGGTGATAACAGAGATTGGAGTCTTACTCCTATCCTTCAGAGGCCTGAATTTTATGAGAGACTGTTACCATAATTACATATACATTGTATAAACACACCTACGGGCTCATTAGCAGTGGAGGGCTAGATTAGATTGGGTTTTCTTTACAAGATAATGCCAGTTCTAAAAATATTACCCCTCCTTCCCTCTAAATGTAGCCTGTGCTTCCTAGCCAGCTCAGCATACAGTAATACTTCAGGAATCTGCATTTACACTCATTTTCTTTCTCTCCACCTCAAAAGTAGTGTCTGGGCGCCTTAATGCTCTTTAGTCCTATAAGAAGATGCCTTGGGCCCATTCCATCGCACTTCCCAACTCAAGAAGGGTGCCTTAGAAACAGTGCCAGACTGCCTGGGACCTGATACTATTCAGGCTGAACAGCTGAGGTTAAATACTGAGCTTTCTGGATCCAAACTTTTAAATTTCTTCCTGTTCTTATTTCACAAACTGGATACATTATTGTGATTCTGTAATAAGCTAATACTGCAAATTGGAAACTCTGAGAAGATAATTGATTAATCTTGTGTATCCTAACCTTATGCTGCCCTACCTTTTCTCAGATATTTTTGCAGAAACTTTATGACCAATAAGAAAAAAAGAATTTTAATACCTAACCTAAGCCAACAAACTGTTGAAAGTCATTGCAGATTGTGTTATTTTTGTAGGATCTAAAGATTGTATCATTTGTTAAAAGTTACAACTTTTTAGCCATAGGTACCATGGCATCTACTGGTAAGATGCCGTTTAAGACATTTCACAGATCAACTCTTAGCCATTAGCAGATGGGGTACCCTAACAAAATCCATGGGTCACATACACGCATATCTCAGGTATATGTAGCACATATGTTTGTATATCCCCGTGTTTACTGTGGAGTAGAAAGGTATGCCCTCAGTTGTAGTTGCTATCTGTGTCATTGTGAGTGACAGTATATGTTTATTTGCATGAGTGCCAATTTGCAGAGTCTGGTATAGTTTGAGAATTCCAGTCTCCCTAATGTCTTGTCTCAAAAAAGAAGCTGCTCCTTTTCTAATTGCTGTACTGTAGGTTGCCCTCCCTGAAATTGTTGTTTTCTAGTAGTAAGTACATGGCTATGCCTCAACATTAGATGTTTTAAAGAGGTCAGTTCCAACCTCAGTTTTGTGATATCCCAGGGAATACCAGTTGTTTTGATTTTCTTAAAATTAAAAACCCATGCCATACCAGAATGAAAGCAAGAGAATCTTGAAATGAAGTGGAAATTAGAGTGTCATTGTCCAAAAGTTTGGGATTTGCCACTTTAAAGCTTTTCTTCAGTCTGCGCCATCTGCTCTGCTCAGCTTTTTGAGTTACCGTATTGTGTTCTCTTCTGAGATTTTATTAATGATTTGCCTTGCAAACAATTACTATTACTGTTGTTAATGCTTATGACAGGCCTCGAGCGACCAGAGGATACTTTCTATTTCTTTATAAGAGCTATTGTATTATATTACTCTATATCAGCTAGGGGACCAAATATGTGAATGGCATTGGTGATCAATCTAAAAATTCAAAAAGACTCATGTCACTTAGAGATATTGTCCTTCAGTAGTTGTGTTGTTCTTATTGCAATAGTGGGATCCTCTACAGTTGTGTATTTCATGGTTGCTTAGGTTTAGGAGAAGAGAGCAGGGGAAGCAGGAAGCTGTTAAAATGATCGCTGTATGGAAGTCTGCTACTCAAGAATTGTCCGCATTTTTTAACAGTGACATTAGTCAGGAAAGTGTAACAATGAAGAGCAGAGCGTCCACCCTGGAGCAGTCCTGTCAGGCCACTTGACCAAGCCATTGACCTCATTGTGCCTCGGTGATCCGATCTATAAAGCCTCATAAACCTCACTCATGGTTTTGTTAAGACTGAAAGAATTAGTATTTTTAAAATACTGGGATCCTGCTTGACGTGTATGAATACTTGATTAAAAAGAAATAATTGTGGTAATTGTCGCATTGATTAAAGAAAGCTTGCTAAGTCATTATAAATAGCATTATATGTCTTGGTTGTTTAGAATTATTAAATTATATTTGTTGCCAGCAAAACCACAGATATTATTAACAAAAAACTTTTTTAAAACAATTATAATCTCAATGATCTTACTTGATCTTACTTTGTGTTTCCTGTTTCTTTTCTATATGCACTTTAGTTATTTCAGTCTGTTGTTCAGTCAGATGCAAATATTTGATCACCTCTTAATGTCAGTCAGTGTGCCAGCGATTATACACTGAATTTTGTGAAGCAGAAACTATTCTGTGGTCTTGAATTTGCCTTACTCAGTAAATAGATTGAGAGGGGTGATTTTAAGATACTAAAATTTGACTATTTTCTTTGGCATGTAAACAGTTTGCACACCAGTCTGAAGAAATATACCTTCAGTTAACAATTTTAATCTAATTCTTATTTTGAATGAAGTTAAGTCTTTGTTGTCCTGAGTTTCAGGAGCCCACGTTCAGCTGACTGCAGTGTGCAACACAATCACATACAGTCTCCGTGAATTTAGCCCAGTGACTCCGATCTCCCTTTCTGTAACTGGCTTTTAGTAATGTGTTTCCGGTGTGTGCACAGAGCAGTCAGAAGAAACAGACTCTATCTAATGACTTTGATCGCAGAACAGAGGCTGTTACCATTCTTTACATTTGTATATTTCTTTGTCACTGAAAGTTGTTATACCTACAAATACGATAAGATTTATATTACTGAAAATTATTACACATAAAAATACAGTGATTGTCTTAGTGTTTTTTATTGTGTTTTTTTAAAGGAGGATATAGTGAAATGCACTGCAGAGAGGAACAGTGGGCAAGATAGGAGGAGCATCTGCCCCAAGCTGTTTTTATCAACATTTTATATATGACTATGTGTGAAACATATGGCCCAAAATGTGATTTGTTGCTGTCAGTCAGATAGTATTCATATTTTTTATTGTTCCTGCTCATTCATCATTTAACAATAGGAAAGAAAACCCTATATTTCATGGTGTTTAATTCCTTTGTTATGATTGCTCTAAAGAAAGTCATGCCATGAAAAACTAGTTTATTTTTAATTGATTTTTAAAACTTTATTAGATCTAATTTACATATCTGTAAAATCAACATTTTAAAAGTTTCCTGTGGTTTTTAGTACTTGGTGATTTTTTTTTTTTTAAGTATATTCACAACATTGTACTGACCTCCCATGAGCTAGTTTTAGGGTATTTTCAATATTCCCCAAAGATATACTTATTATCAGTCACTTCCCATTTCTCTGTTGAGCTCATCCCATGCCACTCACTCCCTGTCTCACAGACTTGGCCTTCTCGGGACAGCCCATATAGTGGACCATCGAGTCTGCAGTCTCTGGTGGCTGTCCCCTTTTGGTGTGTGTCTCCTCCTTCTCTGCCCTACCCCCCAGCTCAGACCTGGCTGCTTCTGTTCAGCATAATATTTTCTAGTTCATCTCTACTATAGCTTTTTTACTGTTTCTAGCACATTTTTTAAATGGCTCTTTTCAGCTTATAAAAATACCGATTCACAGCGTTAAATGAATTAAACATAAAGTCTCATAATTAAAATGAGGGTAAACGGTGGAATTTCCTTGTTGATGGGAATATCTGAATGACTGCAAATACCTTGTGTCACTGCTGCATGTAGTGGGGCACCTAGTATAATTTTTGACAGATGTCCAAGGATGCTTTCCTGTAAGAAGTGTCATTAAAGCTGAAGTTCTCTAACAGAAAGTAGGAGTGAACTGACTGAAGTTGGGTGGGGGAGGATGAGGTAAGCAAGTAGCAGTAGCTTGTTTCAGGCAAGTGGAGCAGTGTACACAAGTGATGGAGAAGCAAGAGTGTTGGGCTTTCCAGGAATAGAAATTAGTGCCATATGGCTGTTATTTAGACTTGGGTGGTGAAGAAGGGTGAGAAATACAGCTTAAAAAAAAAAAAATAAAAACTGCTTTAAAAAAACTGTTAGGTCATTGCTCATGTCTGTGGGGACTATTTTTGTGGAAAAAACTAAGGACAGACAGAACTGGCCCATAATATTTAGCAGAGGAATAGTCATAAAATCACATTTATATTTTAGAAATTAATTTAGCTGCATTACATAAAGTGAATTGAAAGGACCGGGCACGGTGGCTCATACCTGTAAGCTTCAGCCTATGAAGCGGCCAGGGCCAGGGATCGCGGTTCGAGTCCCGTCTGGGGCCCGTAGTGAGACCTAGTTCCAAAAAAAGCTGGGTGTTGTGGCGCGCGCCTGTAATCCCAGCTACCTGGGAAGCTGAGGCTGGGGATTGCTTGAGTCTGTGGTACCCCAGGCAATGAGAGCCTGCGGTTCCACGGGCAAAAACAGCGAGACTTAGTCTTTAAAAAAAAAAAAAGTGAATTGAAAGGTACTAAGACCAGAGATTTGTGGTTTTTGGTTTTGTTTTGTGTTTTTTTTTTTTTTTTTTTTTTTTTTTTTTTTTTTTTTTTTTTTTCATTTTTTTGTTTAGGGATTCTGTTAATCAATTAGAAGAATTGACATTCTGACAAGTTTGAGTCTTTAGTTATATGAACATGGTACATCTCTCTAAGTCATCTGTAATTTATCTCATAAGTGTTTCATTGTTTTTTCTATACAACTGTTGACACTTAATTTGCATTTCATTAAATTTATTCAGAGGTGTTTTGTTGTCGTTGTTGCTGTGGTAAATGTGAAATTGTTACATTTTTCCATATCCATCTGTTCATAACATACAGAAATATAATTGATACGTTTCCCCTATTGATCTTATAGTGTGTTACTTTACTAATTTAGTCTAGGTTGATTTGGGTTGTTGTTGGTTAATTGGGGGGGGGAGGTGAGGAGATAGGTTTCTTTGTACAAGATCATAAAAACAGTTTTACTATATGGATGCTTCTTTCCAATATGGATGCTTTCAATTTCTTTTTCTTGCCTGAAGACCCTGTTTAGCTACTCTGTACAACATTGAATAGAAATGGTAGCAGTATACTTCCGTAACTTTGTTCCCAGTCTTAGGCTGTGGTGTCAGTCTTTACCATTGTTCTGTTTTTCCTAAAGAGTTTGTGAAGGATCACTGTAATTTTTTTCTTTGGTATTGATAATTGATAATTAATAGTTAATTTTTTCTTTGGTATTGATAATTAATGGATTCCTTGCAAGAAATTTATAAATTGCTGCCTCAACTTCTTTTTCTAAGTTCCTTCACTCTTTCTTCTTGAATCCCATTTGATAACTTGTATCTTGCTAAGGATTTTCTTTCTATAGTCCTTCCAATGTTGGCAGCGTTATAGCAATGCTTACTGTTTCTAAGTTTGATAATTTATGTTTCTCTTTTCCAGGCAAATCTAAAGATTTATCAAAGAACAAACTTTGATTTCATTTTCCTTTATTGTTTTTGTTTCATTGAGTTCTGTCATTTATAATTTCATTCCTGCTCTTTCCTTGGCCATAATTTGCCTTTTTCATGCTTAAATTGTTTATTTACGGTTTCTTCCCTAATACTTGTTTAAAATTATGTTTTGCTCTAAGTACTTTGTTAGCTCCATCATCTAATTAACATGGTTTATTTTGATTCAGTTCAAGATATTTTCTGATTTCTTTTATGATATATAGTCTGTGATTTGTTATTTGTAGTTATGTTGTTTACTTTCCAAATATTTGGGATGTACTAAATTTCATTCTGTTGTTGATAGATAATTTAATTCCATTGGAATTTTAGTTCGTTTAAATTCAGAAAGACTTTCCTATGGTCCAGATGATGGTGTGCCCTCGTTTAGGTGTTACTTAGGGGGTCACTTGTTTAGGTGGGACCAGGTGGTACTGGGTGTGCAGCCCTAAAAGACAGTGCTGACACTGCCTTGGCGCGAGTAGAGGACTGATGCGTGCCATCTTCCCCCATGGGTGGGTTGGGTGGAAGATCAGCTTCCTTCCACTGGGTCCTGCTGACAAGTGGAGGGCAGGGAAAGCGGTCACAAGGTGTCATGTGTCCTACTTTCCTTCTGGGAAAGGATGGATGCTGGGCAGGGGTGGAGGCTCAGGTCCCGCTGGGCCTCTGTGGCTTAATTATAAAAGAAACGGGGTCATGAAGCTTTTATAGCAAGTGAAAACTTGCCAGATCCCAACCTGTTAAAATTAAGCAGTCATCAATAAACTATATATCAGGAATCTCTTTGGATTGAACCGTACTATCGTTGTTGAGGAAACCCAGAAGTATCAGGTTGAAAAGGGGGTTTTTAGTAGATAGGATAGTTAGCTTAAAGAAATCTACCTGTTTGTTGAAATCAGGTAACAGGTATAGTTATTGCAAATAATTCTGAGGGGATTTTATTTAAAAATTAAGGGACCCAGGTCTTGCTAAAGGAGTAGCCTGTTACTCATGTTTGCTGGTAGATTTATTTTTAACTTTTTTTTATTAAAAATCACAATATCTCACATTTATTTGATTTTTGCCATAATCAGTGATACAAAAAAAGTGATGTTATCAAGGTTATTCATTCCCTTTGAAATCTGAACTCTGGAACCAGGCTGACTCAATAGTGTTGTGTGGAGGAGTCATGTATCTACCTCGGCTCCCAAAGTTGTGTTTACCATCTGCGAAAGGGTCAACTTCTAACTTAAGTTTAGCGGGTATGATCCCAGAAAGAAGGAAGGAGATTTGGAACCCAGGCTGATGGCATTAAATACACTCTATATTTGTCAGTCTGTCCATCTGTTCTGGTCACTAATGAGATCAGTGCTGTATTTTGTATAGTTTGTGTACCTGAGTGCTCTCAGAAGTTTTGTCTTCTCTCTGTTATAATTGATAACACTCTAGTTAGAATTCAGGTAATTTTTTAGGTGGAATCATCACTGAAATAAATTAATATCAGTTTTTATAATCGCAGTCTGCCAGAGAACTATGAAATATTTTTAGACCTTTCTCCTGCTCACCTTTACCTTCTCTGGTAATTTATAAAATACTGTACCTTTCTTTGTTCTTGAGCTTTAAGTAATTTCATTCATATTAAGTTATTCATATTAAGCACTTAAAGTGTTTATTTTCTCTGACATACCATCATTTGAAAAGAGAGCTATTGAGTAGGTACAGCTTAATTAAAAGAAATGAATTACTAATGGCAGATTTTTGTGTTCATTATAGGAAAAGAAATGGGACTGGAAAATTAGTAAGATTATTTCCTCATTTTGCCTCCTATACCAAGATCTATTGATATAGTTATATGAGGAGCAAGTTACTAGTGAAAACAAACATAAACCATTGTAAAGACTGGAGTTTCCTTATAGGTTTTGTAGTGAGAATAAAAGAGAAAGAACGGAAGCAAACTTTAGGATAGGGCAGTTAGCCTCATTTGTACTGATAGTGATTGTTATGTCATTTTCTGTCTGTGTACCAAGTGAATGTGAGTGGTTTTAGACATACTCCCTCACTTCTACACTCCCCGCTCATTGTAATTCTGTCTTGAAGCACCCCTATCTTATAAATTTGTTCTTAATAATGAATATGTTCTCCCCCCCCCCTTTTTTTTTTTCCTTCTAGGTTATATTCATCACCAAAGAAAAAACTTACACCAATGCAGAAATCGGTTAGTCCATTAGTTTGGTGCAGGCAAGTTTTGGATTACCCAAGTCCTGATGTTGAATGTGCTAAAAAGTCTCTTATCCACAAACTTGATCAAACTATGTCAGGTACGTCTATTACTTATGAATTCATCTCTTTGCATTCTTTAGTCAGGAAGCAGGTAAATGTTGAGGAGAGTGTATTTACTTGTTTTCGATAACAGTTTCTTTCAAATTTCATTCTATACCATCGTGGGTTTTTGCCATTTGCACTTAACCCCTGTGCTGTTATTTATTCAATAGCTTTCCCTCCAGTCTCTTCATTTTTAGTTAACCTCATCCTGAGTAATGTCCATGAAATGGTGGATTTTAAGTAATGGTTTTAATCACCTAATATAAGTTAAGCAGCTATTTTTAAAAGTCTGTCTGCTATTTTCTAAATGCATCTCACCACCCTTGCGGACATTCTGATGTGGTCAAAACAATTGCAGGCATAGAACCAGAAACCTTTCTCACTCCAGCACTTGGCACTGTCTGTACATAATTTAGCCTCTGTGAGCTCAGTTTTCTTGTAAGAATGATAACCCTTGTAAGGTTATTTTAAGGATTAAGTAATAATGCATATGAAGGAGGCTTATTTTAATAAGCTTAGCATGGTTTTCTCACTCAGAGTAGTGGTATTCACATACCCAACAGAATGTTTGTGAGTAGGACATTTTATGTAGCCAGTGTGGCAGAAATGCAGGAAAATTTTTATTGACTCTTGGAATTTCTCTCAGTCTTTTAAGAATATTCCTGTGTTATAGAATCTCAAGTAATATGTAGTAAAGAACTGACAAATGTTGGTTCATCCAGAGCAACCTTTTGTTTTCAAACCATGTAGTTTACATGTCAGCCATGTAGTTAAAATCACTTAGTTGGGCTATTATTGAAGTAGATGTGAGTATAGAAGGTAAGTTGAAGATGGTCAGTTGTAGCCACTGGTTTTGCTGCATCGTAACAATTTAAGATAAAGAAAACATTTTGTTGGGACTACTAGTATATTTTCCCTACTACTCTAAGACTGTATTTTTAAAGTAATGACAGTGAAAAAGGGAAAATTTTGAAAGAAAATACTTTTTCTCAGTTACTCAGTTTGATTTCCTCCTTTTTCATTAATGCAGCTCTCAAGAGGCAGAATTTATATAATAACCCTTTCAACTCCATGAGTTACTCAAGTCCATACAGTCCAAATGCAAGTAGCCCATACAGCAGTGGTTTCAACTCACCGTCCTCCACCCCAGTGCGACCTCCTATAGTCAAACAACTTATACTTCCTGGGAATTCAGGTAAGGAGGTGACGTTGTATAACTAAGGAGTGGTTTTTCACCTGTTGTCCTGCCTTCCTCATCAATGGTTCAAATTGATTTTATTTATGAATTTTTGAGTGGTATACAAGACATCACTGAGGAGCTATTTTGCTGAAGTTCTACACTCAACTGCAGGGACACGCAGATAGCCAGGTTAGAGCCACCAGATTTCCTTGAGCATGCACTTAAAAGCTTTCTAATTTGTTTTTACTAAATAGGGTCCTAGGCTTGATTCTTTCAGCCAGTGATGCTTATTGAATAAATTGCTTGGCTTATAAAAGCTGCAGAGTTAAAAACTACCTTTATATAGAAATTTTAATAAGCTTAGATCCCTAGGTAATAACAGAGTTACAAGAAGGTACTGAAAGAGTGTTTGGAATTCCACCCTACCTGGGAGGGATAGATTGCTATGACATGAGGAAGAAAATAGTGCACTCTGGTTCTCTGAGGGAGATGTTACTCTGGATTGTACTTTTCTTTTAAAATTCACTCACTTAGTGACCCGTATTATTGCTTATGTTGTTGCTAATTATTATAGCTCCCTTGAAAATAGTTGTTAACTCTCTCAAGTTTTTTACCTGTGTATTCCCTAAAGATTCACTGACCTTACTCTTTGCTTTGTGTATAGGTTGTTATTCAGCACTTATTTCACCATGACTATCATAATAAGTCTAATTTGCTCTATTTGCTTGGTATAAAGAATTTTATCCAGGCACTGTTTGAACCCAACCATGTAGTATTTTTCCGTTGTACTCTATTCTTCTTGATAAATAACAAACATAACATGTTAATTATTTTGTATTCTTGGCGCTTCTTATGTGCCTTTCATATTGGAGCTGACTCGAATTTTGGGAAACAATCATTTCAAATAATTATTAGAAATAGAAGTGACAATGTTGAGATTTTACTATCCTTCTCTAGAAGTTGGCAATCTAGTAAAAGTATTTTTTTTATAAGCAAGTTTAGCTTCTTTGGATATGAATATTCTTTATTACTCTGACCTGCCTTGTGCTGTACTTCCCTCCTTTTCCCTTCCCCTTCCCCTTCCCTTTCCCTTCCCTTCCCCTTTCTCTTTCTCTTTCTCTGTTCTTTTCTCTTCCTCTTCTTCTCTTTTCTTCCTCTTCTCTTTTCATCTTAGAAGGACAGGCTTAGGAGGAAAAGGAGAAAGAAAAAAGAGAGTCACCTGTGTGTGTAATCACAGGTGGGCAGGAGAGCTGACCCCTTTTTCACTTAAAGTGATAGAACACTTGATAGAACTTATTTTTATTCACCCCATCTTTGCGTGCTTCATTTGTAAACTTCAGAGCTTATTAGTTTGGCAAAGAAATTTTGCAAGCATGGTGTAAGATAGGAGAAATGAGCCTGTTCTTTTTTTTTTTTTTTTTTTTTGGTTTTGTACCCAAATCGCTAAGAAATCCTAGTTTTTCCTCAAATAATAGTTTTCTTGACTAGGAAAAATTGAGGCTTTTCTAAGGAAAAAAGATGGTGATAGTCATAGCTATTTGTTAATAGCTATGAATTTCAGAGAAGAGAATGTCACATAAATTCATCAGTTCATAGAACAGTTTCATTGATTGTCTTGTAAAAATTGATATATAGTTAACATAGTGTTATATTCGTTTGTGATCTGTCCATGTTTTCTTGCTACATGCCATATAGCCTGGACCCAACAACGCAGTCCCTCACCCAGAGAAAAGACACTACCATAGGAAAGAGAGTAATGGACTCAGCACAGCTAATAAACAACAAAGAGTGGAGTGTGAGAGAATGGAGGGAGCACTGGAGGGAGGAGGGAGGGGGAAAAATATATAACAGAGAGGTTGTAACTCAAGGAACAAAATAAAATTGTAAAAAAAAAAACCAAAAAACAAACAAACAACAACAAAAAAAAAACAGTGTTAAAAATATAATTTTTTCTTTTTTTTGCCTGTGGAACCACAGGCTCACATTGCCTGGGGTACCACAGACTCAAGTAATCCCCAGCCTCAGCTTCCCAGGTAGCTGGGATTACAGACGCGCACTACCACGACCAGCTATTTTTTGGGGACTAGGTCTCGTTACATGTCCCCATGTAACGTGACTCAAAATGTGATCCCTGGCCCCAGCCGTGGCTTCCTAGGCTGCCACCTACAGGCATGCGCCACCATGCCCAGCATAAAAATATAATTTTAGCATAGTGTTAGAAATATAATTGTTCTATGAGAATAGGTAAGTTATAGTACATAAAAATGTGTTTTTTATTTACACCATAGTATATGAGTGAGTTTATATAACATGTATGACCCTTCTTATCCTTATTAGTTTTTAATCTCAGTGTTTGAATTTTAGAAACAGGAAAAAGTAGAATATCAAATTAATTGCAACAAATATTTATTCATTTTTGGTTTTAACAAATCACCTTTTTCTTTCCTAAGGTAATTTTAAAAGTTCATCAGACAGAAATCCTCCACTCAGTCCTCAGTCATCAATAGACAGTGAGTTAAGTGCTTCAGAATTAGATGAAGATTCAATTGGATCCAATTATAAGCTAAACGATGTAACTGATGTGCAGATTCTAGCTCGGATGCAGGAAGAAAGTACGTATTTTAGTTGTTGAATTTGAGATCTTTCACTACTTCTTAATTTTGTTGTGGGTATTAAATATGATAAAGTTTTGGTATTGTAATGATCTTACTGTAATATCTGTGTTGAAATTTCAAGAGTTTCTTCAGCTTGTGTACTTGCTTTTTCATTAACTTGTTTTCAGAGCCCGTTTTATGATGAACAGTTTGCTGTGTGAGAAGCGCAGAAAGGCAGCCTCTCCCTTGCTTCTATGACTTGCGGTTAATCATATTCTGCAGGTTACCAGTGTAGTTATTACCATTACTCTGTTATTCTTAGTGCAGACCTATGTTTCTCTACTCTCTTTTCACTATTGCCCCCTAAAGAGCCCTTTTAGACCTTCTCCCTTTCCCCGCCCCCACTGGTAACCAACCCATGAAATTTTAATGCCGCAGATGTACTATATCCTTTTATATACAGTGAATCCACAAACAATTATGCTCTCTTAAGATTTTTTTTTCATACCCAAGAAACCATTTTTGCTCTCTTTGGGGCAAATACCATTTTCTTAGAATTAAGGTATAAGACTGAAATAAAGACCTTTATGAAAAAATCAGAAATCATACATAAAATTAAATGAAGCTTATCATGGTACTTGCAAAGTGGTCTTGCAACTTTTTAGGTCACAGACACCTTTGAGAATCTAATTAAAAACAGTATTCCCTGTCATCTCTCAAATGAACAGAACTTAAGAGAGGGGTCATGGTATTCTTACTCCTGTACATTTTATTGTAAGATGTCATGGGCTTGACTATAAAGTTAGCAACCTCTGAAACATGTACCCTTTGACCTTTATAACGAAGAAACTCCTGAAACAAATTTCAGAACCTTAACAATTAACTGAGGGTAATGAACCATTGTTGTAATTTAGTTCAAAATCCTTGTGTTGTCTATTTATAACAGACCTTTTCTTTAATATAAACATTATAGTAGGATTTATTAAACACACATTTATTGGGAAACTGCAAAGTGTTTCTTAGTCTGCTCATTCATTTCCCATTTTTATATAGCTTCCCTCAGAAGAAAGACTTGGTATTTCCTTCATTTATCTTTAGCCTTTTGTTTATATTTTTTATATTTAATAATGTGATACCCTTTTCTTCTGTACTTTTGTGTGATTCCTCAAGAGTCTGAGGTATTACCACCTAGTAATGGGCTAGTTATTGTCAAGGGTATAAAAGGAGAAAGAAGAATGCTGCCAAACTATACCTTAAACTTATTTCTTATTTGACCCTTGACTTTTTAGACCCCAATATTTAGTTTGAAACTAAACCAGTTTTTTGCTGTAGCTTTCGTTACTATGTTTTGGTTACAGATAATAGAAATTTTTACCTTTTTATAATACTTCTTTAGCCCTATACATGAATAAATACTTATTTTCTTGATGGTAAAAAAGAAATCGCTAAAATTGTATGTACTGTCTCCATGAAAATGCCAATTGCTTATTGGTTTGTTTTTGGTTTTTTTGCTTGTTTTTTTTTGTGTTTTTAAGGCATCTAATTTTCCTTTTTATAACATTGTTTCTCTAGTTTTTTGGTTACAAAAATGATGAATTACAAATTTTGCCTGGGTAAGACTCCTCAATTTTAAGATGAGTAGCAAATAATCCCAGTAAATAATCCCATAGTGAATGTGCCTTCCTTAGGGTTCCCTAGTTAGTGGAGAGCCTGTATCATGACCTGAGTTTTCCTTTTCTAGAGCAGGGCAGGTTTTGTTTTTGTGTTTTTTTTTTAACTACTGGTCTGTTGTCTTTTGTTAAGTGACTTTAGTGTCCATGTTTGACATGATAGACATTTATCAGTTAGTCAGTTACTACAGTGCTTCTCAAACCTAAGAGGCTAGGCTCCAAGAAATCTAGTTTTACACATACCTTGACATGATTCTCATTGACTTTCTTGGGGAACCCTATTGAAGGCACTTTCTGTGTAAAGTATAGTCCTTTAGACTAGGCAGCCAATAGCAGGACTTGCTCAAAATGTTATCCAAATTAAAATCATTTATGGAATTATAATTTATTTCCTCTTTGAACATGTGTAACTTTGTTTGTTTGTTTTAGTTTTTATACAGTTTGAAAGGTTCCTAAAGTTGCTTGGGTAATTTTGGAAATACCAAGATCTATATGAAATGCTTTTGAAAAATCTTAAAGTTGTAGAATTTAAGCCTTCTTGAAATCTTGCTGGAATATTAAAAATTGTTTTATTGATGTGTTTCGGGTTATGAAACTATTGAAATATCATTTATGCCCAACAGTTGAATTACTCAGGGTAAGATAAAAGTTTTCTTATTCATCTTCACCAATAAGACTAATCTAAGAATTGAGTATCCAGAGAATTTATTTACTCTGATTTATTTACTCTTTTCACTGTTTGGATAATAATTGGTTTCCTTCATATTACTTGAATATTAATCTCAAATTCAGAATCCTGTTTTAGGTATAGAAATACTTTTCCAATTATGGTTCTGCCTATCAATGTAGATTTCATATTTCAAGGAAAAAATGAAATTGGGCAAAAGGTTTACAGAATTTCACTCAGTTTAGAAATAACCTTTAAGATGTGATTTATGCATCCTTATGTGGGACGATGTCTGGAAGGATTCAGGTGAAAAAGGAGTTTTTCCTTTATGCTTTCTATCCTGTTTGAACTCCTAAATGATAATCTTTTGCTTTTAGACCATACAAATTTAACTAAAGAAATAAAATGACACATTCGTTATTGTCAGGTCTCCGGCAAGAATATGCAGCCACCACATCCCGGCGCAGTTCTGGTTCATCTTGCAATTCTACGAGACGGGGTACTTTTAGTGATCAGGAACTTGATGCTCAAAGTTTAGATGACGAAGATGACAATATGCATCATGCAGTATACCCTGCTGTTAACAGGTTTTCACCGTCACCACGCAATTCACCTCGGCCATCACCTAAGCAGTCACCCAGAAATTCACCTCGTTCTCGCTCTCCTGCTCGGGGAATAGAATATACTAGAGTATCCCCACAGCCTATGATTAGTCGCTTGCAGCAACCTCGCCTCTCACTTCAGGGCCACCCTACGGATTTGCAGACTAGCAATGTTAAAAATGAAGGTAAAACAGCAGATTTTGTTTATACTAGAGTGTTTCTGGAAAAAGCTATTCTTCCTATTTCATTATGAAAGTAGCACAGTTATTACAAAGATGTTGTGTTTCATATAAGCACATCAAGAGTTAGTATTAATAGTGTAAAATGAAGGCTAAAAGTGAGTTTAGTTTTACTTGATTTCGTTTTGCTTTGTTCTGCTGATGAAATGATCTGTAAATATATGGATTTTGATTAAAATAAATAATGGATGATTCTTTTCAGAGGTTCATTTATAGAATCTGGGCTGATTTGCTTATTTTATGAGTTTTCTAAAATGCAGATATTAAATAAAACACTTGGTTTCAGATGCTAGTTAATACTCTAGTTCTTTTTCCATCTGAAAGAATGGTTTGATTTTTATAATTTAATTAAGATTCTATTGTTACAGAAAAATTAAGACGCAGTCTTCCAAACCTATCTCGAACATCTAATACACAAGTTGACTCAGTGAAAAGCAGCAGAAGTGACTCAAATTTTCAAGTGCCAAATGGAGGAATACCTCGTATGCAACCTCAGGCTTCAGCCAGTAAGTATCTTTCACTTATCAGTTATTTAAAGGAAACAAAAAATTATAGATAGTAATTTTGTGCTGAATAACTACTCAAGTATATAATATAGTACAGTGTAGTGATTATTAGTTGCTCTAAGATAATCATAGCTGTATTAAACTTTAAAATCTGTCTATGAGGCACCCATTTTATCAGTATTTACATCTATATGACAGTCTTGACCTTCCAGAAATTTTAAAATAAAGCCCAACCATTTAATATATAAAATATGTTTTACTTAAAAGCCTTATATTCTGCAATAAGCTGCACATTAAAATGACTTTTTGAGCCAGGCACGGTGGCGCATGCCTGTAAATGGCAGCCTAGGAAGCTGCAGCGGGAACCAGGGATCGCTGTTTGAGTCCCGCCTGGGGCAACAAAGCAAGACCTAGTTCCAAAACAAATTAGCTGGGCGTGGTGTCACGCACCTGTAATCCCAGCTACTTGGGAAGCTGAAGCTGGGGGTTGCTTGAGTCTGTGGTACCCCAGGCAACGTGAGCCTGTGGTTCCACAGGCAAAAATAGAGAGACCTAGTCTCAAAAAATAATAATAGTAAATAAATAAATTAATTAACTAATTAATTAATTTTAAAAAACCAGGAATTTTTGGAGAAAAGTTGTGCAACAGACCACTTAAAAGCATTTTTGTTATGAGTGCATTAAAATAAGAAATATCCTATAAAAATACTAGCATCATTTAAAGACATTAAATTCTTAATGACATGAATACTCCAGCAAATATAAAACTTCATTAAATGGAAAGGGTGAAACTGTTAGATTAAGGAGACCTGTGCAACATATGGAAAGAGAAACTCAGTAGTGTGAGAATGTAGCAAGAATCTCTGAGTTACCATGCTGAGCCATACAGCGCTGTGGGAGTAGGCTGAGCACTGTGCATTTTACTGCATATGATGGATAGGAAAATTAAATGCTTTCTGAAAAGTATTATTAACTTGATAGATACAAGTATGTGGTCAGCATAGTTTTCACACTACCACAGCTATTCATAATCTTATCCATTTTCACTGTGCAAGCCTCATGTCACACAGCTCACATCAGTCCTTCAGTCTGATGCACACAGTTCCTTTGCAGTCTGTTACTTGTCAGTGGTCAAAGTGATCACTTTGCTGCATTCCTTAATTTTTTTATAGTTGTGAAAAAGAGGTGATAGAAACCTGAGGTAAATGTTCATTTATAACTTGCTTATTAAATAGTAAAACTTTGGGAAAATCTTTTTTTTTTTTTTTAATTTTCTTGCATTCCTCCTTGATTTCATTGTGTTTAACTTTGTATACATTTATTAAACTTTCCAACGTGGTGGCTAAAAGCTCAACAGGTTAAGAAAAAACGCATTTGAACAAAAAAAGACTTGTCATAGTACTGATAAACATTCCTTATTTTCCAATTATATATAATGCTATTTATATTACAGAAACTCTAACATGACACTGTCTCATACAAACATAACCCTATTTAATCAGAGCAATTCTTTAAAGTGGTTACAATTATTAACGCATTTCTTGTAGTTTGAAAGTTACTATTTAGACCGGGCACAGTGGCTCCTGCCTGTATGCTTCAGCCTAAGAAGCGCCTGGGGCTAGGGATCGCAGTTCAAGTTCCACTCAGGGCAACACAGAGACACCTGGTCCCAAAAAATAGCTGGGCGTGGTGGTACGCGCCTGTAATCCCAGCTACCTGGGAAGCTGAGGCTGGGGATTGCTTGAGTCCGTGGTACCCCGGGCAATGTGAGCCTGCAGTTCCGTGGGCAAAAATAGCGAGACCTAGTCTCAAAAAAAAGAAAAAGAAAGTGACTAATTAGGATTAATTCTCATGTTGATCTTCTTGAGGACTCAAGTTCATTTGTCATATCTGGTTTAGGAGTAAGACAAAGATTATCCAGAAATACTAATGTTTTTTTTCCTGAGATAAAATTTACGGAACTATGGAAAATTGTACCTTGAGATTTGTATACCTCATTTATTCAGGTGGAATTGTTTTTGTACCACAGAACTTAGTATTCTAAGTCTTAACTGTATAATTAAGAGTTATAATATTCATATTTGGATACTCATATTTATAAAAGTAGGGCCTTGCAAAACTTTAAATATGAAAGTCAACATACAAATTAAAAATTCTAAATCATTCCTAAAATGACAAGCAGTAAGTTTTGTGCCTTTAAACTTGCAAATTAAATAAATTTGGCACTTGAAAATACCCTCTTTCTAGTTTCTAAGATCCTCCCATTCCCCTTGATATCCCTGTCTTAAAAAAAAAAAAAAAAACCTCAATGTTAAATACAACAGGAAAGAAAATTTTTATCCTAAGGTTGATAAAAAGTCGTGTGAATAGTAAGCATACTTTCATAGCGTGTAACACAATTTAAAACACCATTTGTATTTAGCTTTCAAAGTTGCCTTTATGCTTAGCTTGAATTGTTAAATTTTGAATTTCCCAAGACTTTACATTTCCTCAGCTTCCCAGCTCTTTGATAAAGCGAGCTTTATCTATAACTCCTTTACCTCACTGTAGTGTTGTGAGTACAGCTTTTTACTCAGTTCTGTCTCAGATCACCTGCTCTTTAATGAACTAAAGCAATTCTTAAAAATAGATAAAAGGTGGAAACTTCCGCTCACCTTCTCTAGTGGTAGAATTACAATTCTGTAGTCATCTACTAGTGTAGAGTCACACTGTTCACAGAAAAATGTATTTGAAAAGTAGTAAATCCAGAATACTAGCAAGTTCAAAACTTAATAAGGTTATTTTATAAAATATCAAAGCTTTTTGTTTGATCACATTTTATATAATGTATGTTGTAAAACGAAAAAGCTATTTTTCTTAGAAGCTTAACATGTATCTTTGATATGTAAAAATGTGTACATGTATTTCAGTGTGTGTAAATATTGTAATTTTCATAAAAGCCTTTTACTTTTTATGTTATTTATAAATAGCAAATTTTATATATTTAACACTCAAATTAATTTCTTTCATTGTGTATAAGCTTCAGTTGTTAGTGTAATATATGTTGCATTTTATTTTCTTTTAAGTATTTCTTTTTCCATTTCTTAAGGGGTAAAACTTTGGTTCTTACTTGCTGGTTTGCATGAACTTAACTTTGCAAGGTCGCTATTATTTTCACCTAAGGAATTACTTCTTTTGCCCTATTACTGTGCCAATTACTATTTTGATATGCTTATTTGCTGTGGCTGCATTATTGGGGATGCTGGCATTCAAATATTGTGAGGGTTCTTATGTACTTTTATTTTTATAGCTTTAGCAGTTTTTGACTTTTACATTTGGAAAATGTGAGTGACTTAAAAAGTTTAAGAAAACCAGAGCGTTGCAGAGGCCATGATTACATGTCATTTTCTCAGGCTAGTCTAGTTAGAGGAAGGAAGGTTTGTCATGACAGAGCTTTTCAAAGTGCTTTGCTTTCTTAGACTACAAGGAGCACAGGTATAGTTGGAAGTTTAGTTTTCAGAAAAGTATAGCAGTTACTGGTTCAGAAATAAGGAGAGGAAAGGTAGAAAACCCCCAGAAAGTCTTCTGGTTTTAAAAAAAAGTAGTTAATGCTCAAACTTCAGTTAGACCAAACTTCTCTCTGAGTTTTCTGCCAGTCATTATTTGGATCATATCTTGCTGATCAAATTGCAAATAAGTAGTCTTGGATTACTTGAAGTGTGGTTTGAGATGAGACAATAAATATGTTGGGACTTACCACAAAGGAGTAAAATTATTGATTGTAGTATTTATCCATTTTTCACATTTAGGCAAGAATTTTTGCATAGGATACAGATTACACGCCCAGGGAAGAAGCATTTAGTATCAATTATTCTGCTCCCAATCCTTCACTGAATAGGGAAAATTAGGGGCAGTTGTCAGCTCTTAGATTGTGCTGAGACCAGGGGAAAGGATTCTTATCTAGATTTCACTTAGAACCCAAACACTGAAAGGTTATATATACTTGGATTTTCTTGAATATTATTACGAAACATAAATTGAAATACGTAAGTCACAATCTGTGAATGAGCTAAAACAGGATGCATGAAATAGCTGCAGAACTTTGGTTTAATGATAAGTCATACAATGAATAACTCCAAAAGAGACGTAATACATGCAGCCCCATGCTGGCCCTCCCGGAAGTTTTGCCTGAATATATGTGAGATTAGGACCCGGTATATCTGTAGGTCTCTCTCTTTCCATCTCTCTCTTGTTTCATCTTAGGCACGCAAAGTTTTATTAACTTTTTGTTTTAAAAACTCAGTAAAAATAAAATTAACATTATAGTTATATATACGTTTTAATGATTAAGATAGAGGTCCCTCTTTATCCGTGGTTTCACATTCTGTGGTTGCATTTACTTGTGGTCAACCCCATCTGAAAATATTAGACATAGTAAGATATTTTATGGACAGAGAAAGACCAGCCCTACATTCACATAACTTTATATTGTTACACTTGTTCTATTTTATTGTTGTTGTTAATCTTACTGTACCTAATTTGTAAATTAAACTATCTTAGCTATCTCGGGTATAGAAAAAGTACACACACTCTCTAGGACTAGGCCCTGTCCACAGTTTCAGGCATATACTGGGGGGCTTGTTATGTATCCCCTGCAGATATACAGGGGGCTTTTCTGTGCTGTAAATACATGAGTCATGTTTTATATAAAAGGGAAAAATATTTTTATATATCTTCACTGTTGAAAAATTTTATATACTCAGTCACATACAATGGTAAAATTGAAGTAATTCACGTTCTCTTTCATTGATTTTATAATCATTATGCCATCTGTCACATTTCATTCTGCCTAAATGTAAGACTACACTGTAGCACAGGGGTTGGAGGCAGAGGCTCTGCTGAAATATGAACTTGAGTGATTTCAAATTGCAGTGAACATGAAAGAAATGCATGTGGTCAAACCACATGCATCAGGTGAGACTGTAAATAGGAGTCGTGAAACACAGTATTTACTAGAGGATCAGTCTCCATTGTGCTCATTGAAAACCTGCATGTACCTGCAGCAGTTGTGTATGACTTATGGCAGCAAGTATTTTCTTCTGGGCGGAACATTTTTTCAATGAGGTTATTACTGCTGGGGCAGGATGACAGTAAAAGAAGACCAAGTTGGGTCTTTTTTCTCAGTTCTTTCAGATAATACGGCTAACTTCTTTCTGATGTTTGGGCCTCTAATGAGTGGGGAGCTCATCCATTCCTTTCACCATCTTCCTCTCGATGCACAGAAATGCAGTAAAAGGAAGAGATGCATCTCAAACTACAAATAGTAGATAAATGGAATTGAAAACAAGAAAACTTTCAGCTAGAATGATTTGGGAAATGGTGGTATATGTTTAACAGAAATATGTATTTTTTGAGTTGGATTGTAGAGGAGGAAATGAATCTAAATAATATGAGAAAATAATATTTGACTGTATCATCATTGTTTCTCATAATGGGTCTCACTAATTTGGAATTATATAAATGATAAAAGAGAAACCAGGAAAACAATAAATATTTTAAGACAATGAATTCTATTCACTGAATGTTATAATTTTAGAAAGATTTGGAGACTTTCAATTTAAATACTGCACTTTGTCATTTAAAAATTACTTTGTTTTTAGAAAACTGCTCTCAGATTGATAATTCAAATGGAAATTAGTTCTTGTTCTTTTTTTTTTAATTTGGGTAGCATGTGACTGTGTGGTATTTCATGATAATCAGTTAATTTCATTCTGTCTGTATCAGGCAATTTAGAGTTACTGGCTTGACGTGGTTCACCTTCTGATTCTTTGGCTTGCCATTGAACACTTCACTTTTCTAGTATGAGGTTATTTATGACATCATCCATGAAACGTGTGGGGTAAATTAGGTCCTCTTGAATCATAGTAGCTATTAATTTAAATAGGACCTTTCCAAAACAGTAGATTATAGATGATAGCTGATAGTGATACCTCATTAATTTTTTCCCATGGTCAATAGATAATGTGGACTGCCAGTGTGCAGAGTTGGGTATCTTTGCCCTCATTTATTCCACTCCAGACACAGTGGCCTCATTTTTGTTCTTTAGATATACATAACAGGTCCATCCTACCCATGTCCTTTATAATTGCTTTTCCCTCTGTCTAGAATGCTTTCCCCACTTATCTGTATGGTTCTCTTCCTTCAGGTCTTTCTCTAAATATCATCTCAGAAATATCTATCCTGATCACTTTGTTTATAATTACAACTGAAAACTCCTATTTCCTGACCACCCTTTCTTAATTTTCTCCTTGGCGACTATTTCCATCTGGCAGGCCATGTATTTTACTCTTTATTATCTCCCTTTTATTAGATTGTTATTTACATGAAAGTGGGAACTTTATTTAGTTAGTTAGCTGCTGAAACCATTGTACCTAAAAAGGCTAGCTGGAATAAAGCAGTTAATTTGAATGAATGAAAATGTGAATGGTTAAAAGTATGTGTGGATAAATAATGTTAAATGGAGGATGTTCAGTGATGATGGTAACCTGTAGTTTTGTGGGGTGGATATCTGAGCTTATGTATATCAAATTGATTTCCTTAGATGTGGGGATTTTTTGATTGCCTGCTTCGCAGTATTTAAGTTAAACTGACAAAGTATTTTGCCACAGTAAACATGTGGATGCTATAAAATTTAAAAACAAGTAAATTTTTAATTTTTTTTTTTTTTTGGAGACTAGATCTCGCTATTTTTGCCTGTGAAACTTTAGGCTCACATTGCCTGGGGTACCACAGACTCAAGCAATCCCCAGCCTCAGCTCCCCAGGTATCTGGGATTACAGGCACGTGCCACCATGCCCAGCTATATTTTTTTGGAACCAGGGCTCGCTACGTGCCCCCAGAGGGACTTGAACCGTAGTCCTTGAACCATAGTCCCTGGTCCTAGCTGCAGCTTCCTAGACTGCTGCTTACAGGCATGTGCCACCATGCCCGGCCCTAAGTTTGTTACTTTTGAAAATGTTTTCTTGTGAGGATAAAAATAGCATCGGTAGTGTTAAGTGATAGAATGAAAGAGAAATTCTTAATTCTCTCCATGAGTATCCCTTTATCAACTCAGGGATATTTATACTTTGGCCACATTTAGGGGTGTGGGATCTTTTTTATGATCATAAATTCTAGTGGTACACGTAGTTTTGTTTTTGGATCAGTTGAGAGGCATTTTAAGCCACTTGAGAGTTGACGGCACTGGTTGGTAGGGGTAGTCATTGGAAGCACAATGCACTTCTACTCTGGGAAGGCTCTGAGCTGCTGCATCTGTGCTACTTAGACTAGGAGGTCTGAAGTCAGTTTAGACGTCCTTATTGGTCTGTCTAAAAAGCAAGTGTTCTGATCCTTCTAGACCCTGCAGCCTTACTGACATAAATACACACACACACACACACACACACATACATACACACCCCATAAACATAGGTGCATAGCCCAGGTGTGTCGCTATCTGAGGTCTGAGGTTGCAGTTAGTTGTGTTTTTTGTCACCTGATGGTAGATGTATGAAAGCCACTAGATTGTGGCTCCCCAGGGACCTGCTAAGTTCTGAGTTTTCTTCTCCTTTTTGAGTGTGGGAATGACAGGTTCGTGTGAGGGCTGTTCATCTAACAATAGCTGCTTTGCCAAAGTCTGCTTTTTTGCATTGAAAAAGTACTATCTTTATTTTATTCTGTGCCGTGTGCTTGTGTTCATCACTTTTACTTAACTTTTACTTAATTAGCTTTGTTATTCTTTGCATCTTGCAGCATGTTTGCTGATGGTTTGCTTTCTCTTTGATATTCTGGTCAATTTACATTTTTAGGTTTTCTCATCTCTAAGAAACTATTTCTAAAAGTATGTACTTTGCACTAAGATTTCCACCCCTTTCCTTTAACTTAATGCACTAAGAAGCATCACTTTAAAAAGTCTCTGCTTTTAGGATTCTAACATTTTCACCTATGGTTTCTGTTTCTTGGTGGATTTTCAAATTTGTATTAAAGTATTCAAATTTACAGACGCTGTAGTCTTTATCTTGTCCTTCCAGGCAAATGTTACAGTTCCTTATTTTTCAACAGCTTCCCAAAGGCTGAAAAACTTGCCTCGTACTTCCCTCAAAGCCAAACAGTTGCTTCAAACATCATCTACAAAAAGAGGTAACTACAACCTCTTATTAAGCTTAATTTCAGCAAATGGTCAAATTAGTTCAGTATACCAAGTCATTAGTTCAGTATACCAAGCCATTGATGCCTGCAGGACACGTTTTAGTCTTTTTTTTCCCGTATAACTCAGTGATTTTGTTCTCTGTTACTTTGGAAATACCCAGAAGAAACTCGTTTTGTACAGAGGTATGTATCGGATTGCTGTTGTGAAAGGAATAAATAATAGCATTTAATATTAAAAAGTTTATTTTTCTTCCAACATAAAACTGAAAATCATTGTTTTAACTTAATGTCAGATGAACTAATAAGTGATTAAAATGAAACCAGAGGGCAGATATTCTGTATGTAATGTTTTTCCTTTTTTGATTATTTTTATTTTTTATAGTATAAAATGGAAATACTTTGTATTAGAAGTTGAAGTTCAGTCACAATTTGCAGTTAACTGAAAATGTTTATAATATTTATGGAATGGCAGTTTTTGTAAGAACCAAATTTAAGATATTTTTTGAGGGTTGGACATCAAACTTATCTCACATATACAAGCCTCAGAAGGAATGGAATAGAACGACATTAGGCAGTGAGGAGTATCTCCCTGTCTAGGGCATGTAGATTCTCTGATAGCTTCAGAACTCAGTAGGTAGCAAAGATGCATACAGAGGATAAAGCACTAAAAGACAATATGTGGAAAGAGAGGGCTTGAGAAAAAATTTAATTAATATACTTTTGACTTGTATATTATGAACTTGCTATATATATATATATATATATCATGGCAAGTTAATTACTGAACCTGTCTTATCAGTGATCTGCTGAGTTAAGTATGATTTAAGGAAATGGTTTTAGAATCTAAAGGGGAAAGCCAGGCGTGGTGCCATGTACCTGTAATCCTAGCTACCAGGGAGGCTGAGGCTGGGGATCACTTGAGTCCACGGGTTCAAAAACCTAAACAGGAAAGAATAGTCAATAAGAAAAGTAAGGTATATGAATGTTTATCTTGAATCTCAAAAGTTGTTCATAGGCTTCTGGTACAGATAGGTATCTTTTGGTAGGACTGTCAGAAATAGTAGACTGGGTAGATTATATTCTTTTGATGGAAAAGATGATGACTTAATAGGGATCATTATAGAAAGGGGGTCATCTAGAAATTTAGACTTTTGCTTAGACCTCTAAACATTTTTGAGTACTTCTAAAGGTAGAAGGTTTAAAAAAAATACCCATGAAAGGAATGACTGAAGAGATTAGTATACCATAATAAAAAGAGTATTTAGGTTTACATGAATCACCAATTTTATTTGTTGTATGCCTCTCTGAGCTATTTACTAATGTTTTGGAGGATCAGGTAGGATTTTATATTGCTGTTTACTAGGTTAAGAAGATCATAACTTTTGGCTGACTTTTTTTTTTCTTTTTTGCCTATGGAAGTTACCAAACTGCCTATCTTCTCTGACAAGACGACAGGAAAACCCAGTCTCAGAACTTCTGGTACATCTAGCACTGTGTGGTTGGCTTATTAGTAAAGGAAGAGAAGTTTGTCTTTGGTTTTGTTCTGTTTTGCTTCATTTTGCTTAATCTTGTTTGCAGCTTAACCCAGGTGCTCATATGTTCTTGTTGGAATTGTGCCTTGGGGATAATAGTTTCACAGCTGGAAGTTCTGTGCGGGTTGAAACATGGATGCAGGTATATGAATTAAAAGCACATCTTAGATCCAAATCCAAAGTAGATTTTCTAATTTCCCCTCTGTGAGAGAGAGGCTCTCTCCACTGGACTGTGGGACTCTCCTTTTGTGGGGCTATGAAGCGGAGAGGAGACACATACCACATTTTCATAGGTAATTGGACAGTTCTGTCTGTTCAATATAAAAACATGGGGACTTGATAGTACAGTTGTCATATAAATCAGTTATCCCGTCCTGAACATCCCATCCCAACATTTTCTAAAAAAACTGCTATAGTTGTCTTAAGAGTTCACAGGATCATGGAAAAAGAAGGAAGATGGTTCCCTTAACCACTGAAAGTTTTGATCATTTTTATTTTAATTACGTAAATGGTAGTTGTAGTTTAGAGCTGCAAAGGAACTAAGAACTGCGCTGTCTGCATAGAGACAGAGCATAAACATTTGTTGAATGAACACAGTCATGCCATAACTCAAGAATAATTGCTTGGTGGTTTCATGCAAGTTTTATGTATTTCTTCAGACCATCCCTCTCTCTGGAAAAGAATCAACCCATTGTGTTTTCTAAGTCTTCGCTGACGTGATTACTTACACTGCTTTGGCAGACACTATTCCCTCCATGTTGTTGGGAATTCAGTGATAGAGGTAAATGAGGTAGAGACCACATCACATCAGAGAAAGAAAATGAAGGTTAATTAGAAAGAAGTGAATGCAGAGATCTGGACAAATTAAAATGTAAAAGAAACACTCATTTAGAAGGAGAGGGCAACCACGGAGGAGTTAGTGATGGTAATTGTCCAATATCCCTTTTATTTGCTGTACTTTGAGATAGTCAGATGATATAAACTGTGTGTGTTTACAAGAGATTTGTGGATAAGAATTTAAATTTTTTTGTTTGGTATGTGATGAAAAATGGAAAACCTGGAAATTTTGTTATTACCTTGGATCCAAAATTTATAATTTATAATATAATTTATAATTTCTTGGGTTCTGTTTTTGATCAGCTAACAAGTACTTAATTGAATCTATATCACAGACAAGATCCACTCATGTCCTGCCCTTTTATTCTCCTCTACTCTAGCCCCTCTTTATTTTCTCTTCTATTTAGGTTGTATTCAAAATTAGTCTCTGCCATATACAGTTCTTAGATACAGTTTAAAATAAGTCGAGGTTGCCTCTTTTTGTTACTCTACCGGCAATTATCAATACTTAACCTAAGTTTTATGGACTTTCCTTCCCATGACTTTGTTATATAAACTTGGGGCTATCTATATTGCTGTAAAGATAGATACCTAAGTCCAATTCACCTCATTATTTTTGTTGCTCCCAAATCCCCACATTTAAGGCAAATTGCTGCTGCCGCCATTCAAGAAAACCTTTTTACAACAGTAAAAATCCAGCTCAGTGAACCTCGCCATATCTTCTTCAGTTCTCCCTGAAAATATATCACCTTGTTAAAGTGCTTCTATTATCTTGCAAATTATAGACTTTTTAAACTTTTGTGCTAATTATATAAAAATTTTGGAATCTGAAACAATTTCTAACTTAGAAACCTGCTTTTAAAGTTCTTTTGAGAAATAATGCAAATTCAGAAAGCCCAGCACATAGAGAATGGAGTCTCACAGGGCAGCACCAGCCACTTCAGGTATGAGGCCTTGCATCAGCTGTTCTCCTATCTGTGTCCAACCCCAGCCCCTGACTCCTCACCTGCATGAGGAGCCATTCTTAGGGATTTTCACATAATTGCTGCCTTTCCTGAATGATTTTTGTTATCCAAATAATGAAACTGTAGTTTTACCCTTTTGTTTATGTTTCTTTTAATTTTTACTTTCCCTTCATCTCTTTAATTTGTACTTTACACCTTGTTTGTCCTGTACATGTTCAGATGTTCTCCCAGGTTGAATTCTACTGATACCCTTTCCACGGTGTCATTTAACAGGCTCCTAGGTATTTCCTGTCATTTGGTTGTGATCTAGATATTTAATTAGACTTAGTCTTGCTGTTTTCAGCATGACAGCTTTGTAGGTCCGTCACAAGAGACAAAGTTGAGGTTGCCTCTTTTTTGTGATATTACCGGTAATTATCAGTACGTAACATAAGTTTTGTGGAATTGGGATATTCTGGTTCTAGCCCCCCCCACCCCCCAAAGTACTTGCAGAAGGAGAAACTTTTCCTTATTATTTGGTCAACTAGTGGTACAGTTTCTTTAGCACTTTCAGATAAGTGCTTATTATTTCCTTTTGTTTGCCACCTTGCAAAACAAAAAATTGGTCATTTAGCATCCTTCAAAGGTGACTGATGTTTTTCTTAAACATATATATTGTGAACTTAAATATTTAAAATGTTTTGTTATGTTT
Source organism: Uropsilus gracilis (assembly GCA_004024945.1). Classification (NCBI taxonomy): domain Eukaryota; kingdom Metazoa; phylum Chordata; class Mammalia; order Eulipotyphla; family Talpidae; genus Uropsilus; species Uropsilus gracilis. The sequence goes on from PVHY01011831.1 coordinate 28,691, forward strand.
GATATATTCTGGTTATTTTCCAAACTTCGGTAGACGCTTCTTCAAGTTGACTTTCATATCTTGGCACAACTTTAATAGTTTGATAAATTCTTATTAACTGGTATAACAAGATAGAAATACCATATGCATTCCCTGTAGTGACCCAGAGATGGCCCTTTCTTCAAAAACGCTGATTTAAATGTATGCTTGATGCTCAGTTCCAGTCTGTCACCATTTTCCTTACATGAATTCATTTTCTAGATTTCTTACAAAGAAATTTACGGGAATGGTATCTATTCCCTCAGTTTTAACATAAACTCATTATGAAATCTTTGGCTCACATTTTCCTTCACTTATTATCTTTTATTCGCTCTGTTTTGGTCTGGAATATAGAATTTGCTCTTTTTATCTGGGTGTGCAAAAGCTATTTTTCTTTCCTTTAAAGTTCAATATTTACTAGACTCTATGTCCTTATTGTTCTTATATAAGTTTTTTTTCATTGCTTCTGCCTCTTAAAGCATAAAGGCAAGTACTGTGTATTTGCCTACTATTCCTTCCACTAGACTTCATTTTTAAATGATTTATGCCTAATGATTTTCTCAGTTACCTCATTTTTTTAGTGTTTCCTATTCTGATTTATGATCTCATGTATCATTTTCCTAGATGGTTTTAGAATTTGAAATATTAGGTTATAATTTTCATCTTCGTATGTTTACATGTGTGTGTGTGTATGTGGGGACATGTTTACCACAAGATTCCTCAGTGAGGGTATTAGTCCTTTTTCTCTTTTTTCTTATAATAACTTTATTTAGGACTTGGCCTCAACCCTTTCCTATGCTCTTTTTTTGTTTGATTTTGCTTTTATTTTTGTTTTTACACTTGATCTTAACCAAAAGGCCGAGAAGCGATGCTTTTGTTTTTGTTTTTATAAGAGACTAGGTCTCGCTATGTTGCCCAGGATGGTCTGAACCTGCGGGCTCAAGTAATCCCCAGTCTCAGCCTACCAGGTAACTGGGATTACAGGTGCGTGCCACCATGCTCAGCTTCCTATTGCTCACTTTTTAGAAAATTCATTTTTCTAAACATTTAGAAAGGGAACTTGATTTAAGATTTTCTAATTATTGGCTCCAGAGCTCCCGCCTCTTTTGTTCTGGGGAACTGTTAAAAATAGGGCTCTATTTTCTGAGATTTCTTGCCTTTATTCTCCTTCCCCATTTTAAGATTCATGCTCTTATAGTTTACAAGTCAGTGTTTTTTAATATATTCTCAGAGTTGAGCAGCAAGTACACTCTTATTTGAGATGGTTTACCCTGATATTTTCTTCTAAGAGTTTTATGAATTTAGCTCTTATGGTTAGGCATATAATTCTTTTTGAGTTAATTTTCATATATGGTATGTTATATAGACATCCAGCTTTACTCTTATTTAGGTGGCTGTCCAAGCAGCATTTGTTGAACTGTCTCATTTTTATCTGGATTTCTTTATCTCCTATCTCTGACATCCCTGCTCTCCTCCATTGGATTCTCAAGGCTTTTTTGAGAGCATGAAGTTTTTAACCTTAAAACCTAGTTAGTTTTCTGGTTTCATGGGACTTAGCTCCTAAACCTTAGCAACAGACCTCGTGTATCACTATTGGACTAGGCAGAATCCCTCCCACTTCCAGCTGTTACTCAGACCCTGTTTTATAGGCGTACTCACTGGCTGTTTTGGAATTAATTCTCGGGATGCTGAGATGTTCCTCTACTTCCTTGTGCACAGATGGTGATACCATGTGATGATGTAGCTGTTGCTACTTTAACTTTCCCTGTTCAGTTGTTTGGGGACTTTGTCGACAAACCTGGTCTTGTCATAACACGTGTCTTTGGGGTTTTATTTGACTTTCATAGTGTTCTGTGTAGAACCTCGGGAAATTCAGACACTTATCATTGCCATTAACCACCTTCCAAGAATCCTTATAAATCTCCTTCTTATCCTAGCATTGACATTTTCCCCTTTCATTACTAGTATATGAAGATAGTTGCACAAATTGAATTGTTTAATATATGGTAAACTATAGACTAGAGATTATAGACTGCAGCTTTTCACACATATACATACATATATACATACATACATGTATGTTGTCATGCTAAAGTGTCTCTCAGGAAATCTTCATCAGCCAGGCGGGAACTGCAGGGGAAGACCCCGCCTGGTGGCCGCCATGGTCTTTCTGGTGGCCACAGCTTGCAAGCTGCGAGCTTCTGCTCCCTCCCGGGCAGTGGGGGTGGCAGGGGCTCTGGGCCCTGTTTCGCCGCTCACATCCGGGAGGCGCAGCAAGCACCCCACCGGGGCCTGACCAGCTGGGTTGGGAACTCTGGGGTAAGGGGGGGGGGGCGGTACTCCCGCTCTTATTGGGAATAAGAAAAACACTGATATTCCGAGGAAACAGAAGAGGTGAGGGGTGTGAATAAAGGCCCTGGACGCACACATCTCCTGGGCGGGACTCCAAGTAAGCACAGCAAGAACCAGCAAACAGGACTGTGAGATCAGTTAGAGGCAGTTCCTCACAGAACAATACCTGCTCGGTCACCAGCAGCTGGGAGCCGAAAGCCCCGCTCATAGACACCTTCAGCAAGAGCCAGACGCGCCCCTTTTCACAGGGGAAGGAAGGCCACTGAAGGAGGGCAGCAAGCCCCCTGCAGAGCTGCAGGCCAAGACTGAGGGGCCAGCTGGCCCAGCTGGTAGCCTGGCTCCCTGAGCTGGAGACCAGAGCTACAAAGCCAAGAAGCAGCAACGTGAGACAAAAAACAGAATGGGGGAGACAAGGAGGAGCAGGGATGCCACACCCTTGGACTGGAGTGGCGGCCCCAAGTGAAGTGAAGCCTGGAAATCTAAGCACCGCCACACACACACACACACCAGAAACACACACACACCAGAAACACACACACACACCAGAAACACACACACACCAGAAACACACACACACACACACACACACACACACACACACACCCTCAGAAACACAGACCCTCACCCAGGAAAAGGACATTGCTCCAGAAAAGGAAAAGACCGAAGGACTAAATCAACAAACGGCAGTGCGCCAGGAGGCAGAGTGACGGGGTGGGGGGTAGGGGAAGAGGGGGGCTTTTCCAAGGGGATCAGCAGCTGTGCACGATGCCCGATGTTGCATGAAATCATAAAATAGAGAACAATATTTTTAAGAAATCTTCATGAAATCTTGATACCTAATTCTTTGGTTTTACGAACGTGGCTGTGCGGTTAAGCCTCTTCCAGGATGGGGATGCAGTAACGGACCCGAGTAGTTCTTGAGTTGAATCTTTTAAGTTGCTTGTTGTTGCTTTTTATTTTGGCACTTTTAAGTCTCACCACTTTGTGGTGAGATTTTCACTTGGGTAAAAATAGTTGGGGGAAAAAAGTTTACCTTTTAAAGTCTTCATTGAGACTGAAGCAATGACCTTAGAAGTGGCTGTGTTTTCTATTTTTAGAGTAAATTGGAAGATTGAGCTGAAAGTGTTTGCCAGCGGCTTATTTATTCAAAGCTGTCGGTCTTTTTGACTAAATGAGGACAAAAGCTAGTGAGACTTATTCCCAGGGATTTCTTTCACCTCAGTGAGTCTTGATAACTGTGTGTTTACAAAAACAGTCATGCACTGCGAGCAGTCAAAGGCCGTGTGCCTTGCTACTTTTCATGATTGTCCATGGTGACAAATGTCATACACCTTGAAGCCATGTCTGAGGAATCTTGCGTAGGCCAATAACCATCCCCAAGTAAAGTAAATCTAGTTGAAAATTAAACTGGTGAAAATAACATTGTAATTGCTGCCAGGGTTCTTTCTCTGGTCCCGCTGAGGAATAACGGTGTGAGAATCAAGAGACCTGGGCCAGGTCCTGATTCCTTGGTGCCTTGCTTGATTGTGTGGCTGCAGCAGTTCCTCTGTGTAGCTGAAAAGGCTGGTGTGTGGTATCACTAATAACAAGGATTCTTTATCTCTGTGTTCAACATTTACTTAATCTCAGTGATCTTTAGCAACCCAAGCTTACTAAGGCCTTAGTTTGTGACCTACAACTATCATTGAAGGTGCATTGACCACTGAGTCGCTGAAAACCGGGAGAGGAAAAACTTCAGCATGGGAAGGAGCATCTACCCCAGAAACTCTTCAACCAGAACATCACACTGGATGACTTCCTTTCTCAGACTAGGAACATGGCAGGAACTTATGCTCTCATCCTTCCTGTTTAACACAGTGGTGGAGTTAGATAAGCAAGAAAAAGAGAAACCAACATTACTAACATAGTGTCTAAGCCATCTCTGGGTGAGAATGGTGCCCCAATATGAGCATTCATGTTTCTGTTCATTATGCTCCAGTCAACCAGACATGGGATCCTGCAGTGTGTGCTGTTATGTCCAGCACTCACGTCACTCGATTGAGTCTCTGCATCCTCCTTACTGTATTAGCAGTTTACCCCTTTCTCTTGCTGACCAGTGGTAGTGTTCTGTTGTGCGAAAATGATAGTTTCGTTGCCCGATCACTTGCCGATGGACATTTGAGCTGTGTCTTATGGGAATGTTCTTTGTGTCAGGGCACCAAGAATGAGTGTGTTATCTGTGTCCTTTCTCTTCTCCATTTTTTTCATCAATTACTGAGAAAGGAGCATTGAACTATATCTAACTCTAGTTATGAAATCCCTCACCCCTCAGACACACCCCTTTCTGCTCTGTCGGTTTGCTTTGTTTTATACGTTTTTTGTACACAGTAAGGTATAGATCCTCTTGATGTCTCAGTCTCTTGATGTATTATCATGCTGGTCAGTCTTTTCTCTGATGTCCTAATAGTCATTCAGCTTTTTTCTGATCTGTATGTGTGTCTCCATAGGCTTTTATTTTTCAACCTATTGCTCCATATTTACAATGTGAAGATAGCATATGTCTCTTGTTTATACTGACAGTTCTCACTTTTTAATGGCAGGGATTACTAGTTTAGCATCTGCCATCCCATCCTCTTTGATTTTGTTCCTTGCTCCCGCTTCTTGCTTTCATTCTTTTGAAACAGCTGAGTACTTTTTAAGCATTCAGTACAGTTCTGTTGTCTTTTTTTTTCCACATAGAGCTCTTCTTTACTTGTCTCATTAAGCGGTTGCAGTGTATACATATGAGTGACCGTGGTTTACCTTCTTCCCCATCTTTGCCACTTCTGTCATCTGACTGTACATAAGCAGTATCTGGAGTATGTTTGTTATTTTTATTTTAACCATTATCTTTTAGTGAAACTTGATTGTTTCTTAACATTTATCTTTTTTTATAATTTGTTGCTTTGTGCACATCAAAATTACCATTTGGCATCATTTTCTTTCCTTAAATTTCTCTTAGTGTAAAGGATTGCTGGCAACAAATTCTGTTTTTTTAACTTTAGTTTTGAAAGATCAACACTACATATGGTAAGCCCTTTAGCTATGTTATGCCATTGTATTTAGCTCACCTCCTTTCTGTTGAGATTCTGTGATTTTTATCTTTGTGCCTATGTTTAAGACTCTTTTAAGGTTTTAAAACTGTTTCCTTAAGTGTATTTTCTGTCATGACCCCTTCTCCATCTAGGATCCACTGGCATGTACAAGATGGCGGTACTACAACTTTGAGCCTTTACAACTTTGGCTCTCTGGGCTATTTTTATACTCCATGCACTTTAGTTTGGGTAATTCTCCCTGAGAGGTTCTCAGGTGTCTCTTTAATTCCTTGTCTGCTAGTTCAGTTATCTTTGTGACATCTCCATCTGGTTTCCTTGACTAATTTTTATACGGGTTATGGCTATATTTTTCTATTCCTTTCTGTGCTACTATTGTATTGTATAGTGGACATTGTAATGTTTTCTACTGTTCTGGATTCTGTTACCATTTTTTCCCTCTATTTATATATAAATTTCACATCATGTAATCCCAGGGATTTACCACCCCCCCACCCCATTATCATCTTTAAAATAGTAATAGGCTTTGTTGTGGCAGTTATTCCTCAGACAGCTTGATCCTTTAGAGTAGGTGTCGGCAGACATTGAAGAGTCAGTAAACATTTTAAGATTGTGCCTCGTAGAGCCTGTTACAGCTCTTCAGCTCTGCCCTTCCAGCTGAAAAGCAGCCCAGACATAAAAACTTGCCTGTGAGTGGTAGTTTTTTGATCTCTGCTTTAGGGCTTGGAGTATTTGGGGTCGGGCTAGGTTATCCCTTCGGGAGTGTTGCTGGTCGCCCTGCATGTTCAGCAAGGATTCTCTAGCTGGGCGAAGATCAGTCGCTTCCCAGCCCGGTGTGCGCTGCGGGTGCTGTGCGTCCTGCACGCTCCGCTCTAGCTCAGGCTCTCCGATGTCTCCTGCCCGCAGAGTTGAGGAACCCACAGAGCCGAGCTACAGAGGCCTAGTGGAGCGAATCCCTCCTCCCAGGTGCTCCGCCTCTCACCCACCAGCGTTTGGCTTTTTGACTCAGCAGGCTAGCGCTGGCCTTCTTGGGCTCTGCTTCCTTGTTCTGCAACCCCAAACATGTCTCCAGACACCCCTCTCCCCTGGCGTGTTCAGAAGGGCTACACTCCAGCGTGTGAAAGCGTGTATTTCGTCTAGTTCGTAGGTATTTTCGGCGGGAGGGAGGCGGGTGGAGGTAGCCTCGGCGCGGCGGTCGGCCTTGGGGTGCGGTCGGCCTTGGGGTGCGGTCGGCCTTGGGGTGCGGGCCGCAGCAGGCGGAGCAGATGGGCCTTGTGAGGCGCCTGCGCACGCAGGAAAAGCTCTTCGGAGGGAGGCGGGAGCTCTGAAGTGAGGCTTTTCCGCCCTCTTTCTCCCAAGCACCAGCTGAAAAGTGACTGGAGCTCGTCCCTCCGCCGCTGCTGCTCCTGCTGCCGTGGCGGACTTTGCCGCTACTGTGATCCTTCGGCGCGATTAGCGGGCGTGAGGCCGACCGGGCTGTGCAGAAGAAGCCGTTTCCGTGGCTTCGGACCACGTCTCTGGCCCCGCCCTCTCCACTCGGGGCCTCCCCGCGCCGCCGGCCCTGTGTCCCCCCAGTGTCCCCCACTCCCTCCTCTCGCCCTCCCGCTCGCCCCGGCTTCCTTTTCTCCCCCCGGAGTTCCGTGCTCCAGAGCGAACACCCTTGGCGATGCTGTGTGTGGGCGCTGGCGGGCCTTTGAAGCAGAACAGGTCCCTTCGCGGCCAGCAGCGCGGTAAACGGGAGGCGTGAGCGTGTCTCGGGAGCTCCGAACGCGGTGTTAGACTCTCGCCGAGTCCTAATTTGCTAGCAAGTGGGTGCCGGTTTGCGCTCGTTACTGCTGCACGCACCGGCGGCCATCTCTGTGTGTGGGTTACCACGTCGGCGGCCGGCCAGAAAAATGCACTCTCCACCCCGCGGTTTCGTGCACCTCTCCAGAGCGGCCCAGGCTGCAGCTTCTGCTCTGGGAAGCGTAACTCTTGGAGCAGCTGTGGGTGAATTTTGATGTCGGGTCTAGCTGTGAGGTCAGCTGTAGGTGGCCACAGGCCCCGTAGCTGCAGCTGCGCAGAGCAGACACCCGGGGCCGTGTGCGCGCGAGCCTCTGGCGGGGGACGTCAGCCGCTCGCTGGCGGTGGCTGGTGGCGTCCGACCAAGGCTTGGTTACCAGGACTTAGCAGCGCCTCTTTTTATTGGCGCGCCGTTTCCGGAGGGGGTGTGAGAACTGGCTGCTGCGTCCGGGTCGCAAGTGAGTCAGCAGACAGTCCCTTCACCTCCACGTGGTTCCCACTGACCGCTGGCTTTTCTCTGCGTCCGCAGTACCTTCTCCAGGCAAGTTCCGCTCCCCTGCGGCGCCTTCTCCTCTGGCGCTCCGGCAGCCACTGAAAGCCTTCAGTAACCACGGCTCTGGTTCCCCTGGTGGCCAAGAGACAGCCCAGCTCGCACAGACCACCTCCTCCCCTGGGCCTCCCCTGGCCCCCAGCACAGCTCCTGCAAACCCTCCCAGCAATATCAACAGCCTGACGCTGACCAGACCTGCAGGGACCACCTCCATGAGGAGTGGCTTGCCCAGACCCAGCGCCCCTTCCGCTGGGGGGATCCCAGTGCCTCGCAGCAAACTTGCACAGCCCGTTCGCAGGTGAGCGGCGACCGAGCGCGTCCGCGCGCGTCTGCGTGCGTCCCCGCGTGTCCGCGCATGAGCAAGCGGGTAGCACGGAACTGCCTGCGGGCCAAAGGGCGCTGGAGACTGAGGTCTGAGTAAAATGGTAGTTCATTGTTTCAAAAGCCGCCTTTGGGACTTTCGGCTGTTGTCCCGGTTTAATTCGGGTTAAATATGCCCAGTCCCGTACCAGAATGAACACCTCGCAAGAGCCGGAGAAAAAGCGTTCAGTTTGACTTCTGTGTTCCTTCTTGCGGAGTTTGATGCTCAGTGGTAGCAGACATGTTGAAGCTGAGCCTAGAGGTTAAGGTAAAATGTCCAGGTACTGAATTTGCGGGTAGTCCAGAAAGCTGTTTTCAGGCCTGGCCACAATTCAGAATCTTTGACTCTACCTCCAGAAAGCAGATCTGATTTGATGCCGAAGATCTGGGTGTCTGCCGATTTTCTGTTTGCTTAATCTTCAGGTGCTACTGAGTAGGACCAGCCGCCCCTGCAGGCCTCGCTGGCTCTCAGAAGTGTGACGGCCGCCGTCCATAAGCTTCAGTAGCAGCTGGAATCAAACTTTAAATATCTGCTTGGATAAAATGCTTTCATCTCCTAAGTATTTAAACTGAGTTACGCATATTATGTTTCTGAACTGGATCGTGCAGTAGCTTTGCACAGTGCTAAATAATTTATACGTCCCTGACTTCGTTTTCACAGTAGACTTACACATGTAGACTGTTACTGTTTCTTCAGAGAAAAATACTGAAATTTAATGAGGTTAACTAGTCTGCTGAAGTCAGTCTACGCAGTTAATAAGGCCTTCAGTTCCACGTATGTCTGGCTTCAGAGATCTCAGCACTGTCGCATGTGCCTCTCTGGTGACAGTGACTCCGCCTTTCCCATAAACACACGAGAAGGCGCTTAAGTCCGTGTGGCCGGAGTAGATGCGACCATCGCTCCTCTCTTTCACTCTGGTGGCTGTGTTAGCACAAAGCTGTCGGTCCGTCACCTGAGCCCAGTAAGGTCTGAAATTGTAGCAGTGGGCCTGGGGGGTGGCTGTACGAACAGCTGTGGCAGGCCTTGGTTTCAGTGGTGGGTCTCGGTGTCCCCTGCCAAGGGATGAGGCTGTTCCGGAGCTAATGCGTTAAAATGTTTCATAAAATCTTGCAAATCACTTTATAAAACTGCTTTACATTTCAGATCTTTGCCAGCTCCTAAAAGCTATAGTAGCATGAAAGACGACAGTTGGAAAGATGGCTGTTACTGACCAGCGACGACAGCAACAGAGGCCGCAGCTTCATGGATACCCGTCACCGAGCTACAAGACAGCTTTTATATGCAGACTGTTCCGCTGAGACTCTTGGGATTTACGGTCCCAGCCCTCTCTGTCTTAATAGCACAAACTGACAGAGATGATCAAGCAGCACTTTAATGACATTTAACACCAGACTTGTTTGGTAATCATACAATCACTCTCCATGGAATCATTTTTAGTTTTGTTTACTAGAAACTAAGTCGATTTTTTAAAATATTTGGAGGAGGCCAATATCTGGGCAGAAAACTACCGGATGCCAAAGAGAAATGCCCATTTGTGAATGAGAGAATACCTTTGTGCGGGAGAAAATGGTGAATTCTAGATATCCAAAACTCCACAGTCAACCCAATTTACTGTACAAACAGTACCAATAAATACCTGTGTTCATGCGAACTAACTACCTGCAATGTTTCACTAGTAGTTCCCTAGGATGTCAGAACTAGGTTCAGATGAAGCTGAACTGGGAGAAAGCTGGGCTACAGATTTAAAACGTGACAAAGTTGGGAGAATTCTAGAAGTGGTTTTTGCAGAGTCATAAGGGAAAAAAATGTCATTTTGTTTAACTTTACGTTTTTGGATGTAGCTCGCGCGTCACCACGACCTGGTGGCGTCCCAGCTTGCATCCATCCTGTCGCATAGACACATCAGACGTCCGTGTGTTTGTTTTGATTGCCAAAAGGGCTTAATATCAACTGTACAATCTTTGTAAACTTTATAGCTTCTGGCTCAGGAAAGATGGCCTTTGCTATTGAAGCCAACTTCTTCACATACTGTTATCTGTTACAGCACTACGAGATCGTGTTTGTAATGACAGGTTTCCACGATGGGAAAGAGCACGTAGTATGTGTCTTACTCTTATAAATAACACCACCTCAGTGCTTACACCTGGAACAAAACCATGCAGTGAGAGAGAGGGAAAGAATCTATGCACTTAACCTACAGAATCTCCGGTGACGACAGTTTGTTGTTACCATTAATTGATACAACGGTTTATTGTTTGATAGGAAAACAGAGCCTGCTGAATCCTCCTGAAATTGATCCACTTTAAGCCGAGTTACTTAACCGCGTACAATATCCTTTGGTAATACTGTCCCTTTTGACATAGATTCTGCCTTATATCAGTTTTTGTATTCTTGGTGACAGCCTCCTACACGCGACTCAGTCTGTTAAGTATTTGCTTTCTGATATCTCCTGTGTGTGTCCCGGAAATCACTTATTTTGGTTTTATCAGTGTATTACCAGATTAAAGCTCCCTTCTGCAGCAGGCTTCTCACTTTTGTAACAGTTCGTTTTGAGAAACTTAACTTGAACGGTTCTAAAATGTAGTCAATCAGGTAGCTGAAGGATTTTAGAAATCCAAACGTAAGTTCACTTCCTGGTGTTCAAAGACATTCTGTAAGTTGGCAAAGGCAGTTGAGAAGCGGGAGGCTTGCTGTCGAGGTGAGCGGTGAGGTGGCCGGGTGGAGAGAGCAGCCTAGCTGAAAGCCTGCCATGACCGCCACCAGGGCGGTTCCACTGGCTCGCCTGGGAGGAGTCCGCCATGAGCACACGCAGTGGAGAAGTCCACTGCCCGCCAGTGCGAGCACGTTCTGGTGCGCACTGCAAGGGAGGAAACTTTATCCATGGATTTGAGGGCGCTGGGGATGGGTCAGGGAAGGAAGGCGCCAGAATTCCACATGATGATGATCTAGAAAATGTTGCTTCACAGAGAAAAAGAAAAGCAAGCATCTGCTCTGGGTGGGGGGGAGGGGGTATCCCATGTAAAAATCTAAGTAACAGAACTAGCCACTGTCTCTTTTGAAAACCACATATAGACAAAAACAATAGGTCTCAGTTTTTTGTGCAACAGTGCAAGGAAAATATGCTGCAATCTAGTAATTACGATCAATTTCAACCTACAAAACACCCATCACATTTTCCAGTTAGATTATCAGTTTCAAGAGGAGTATTCAGGTTATTTAACTTTGTTTTTTAATGGCTGCATCAAAAAAAATTTTTAAAGGTCTATTTTTTTTTTTTTTAATTAAACGATCTCATCACTTGTTAAATCTTCTTTGGATTTCTGAGTTAGGTAAAGTATTATTTTACCTGCTGTTGTACTACCACAGACTATTGGCTTTTAGTTTCCTAAAGAGAAAAATTGCCTTTTTCCTAGAATGCCTTTGCGTATTGCCAATTTTTCTGTTTGGGAAAGTCTAAGGATTCACTGTGGTTAGTCTCACAGAAGAAATGTGGATTTACTAAACTAGTGCCTATGATTTTAACTTATGTTTGCTATATAGTAGTAAGGGTTTTATGGATGTTGATTATTTTTTTGTGCCAACAGCAGAATTGTCACTTATATGTAAGCAGACAACAATGAGCTCTGCTTCCAAAGTTATTTAATTTTCTCAGTGTTTGAATGTTATTTTTTTGTAAGTGTGTTAATAAAAAGTGTAAAGAATTGGAAAAAAATATAAATATTCTTAACTCAAGCATTTGCTGGATCATTTTTCTACAAAACTTGTTTGTATAATATAAAACACTCTTTGAAGAGTTGACTTTTTTCAGTTTTCATACCCTGGAAATCACATTTTGTAAAACTGGGGACCATTCATAATTGTCAGATACTTTTTAAAATTATCTCAATACATCACTTTTATAAAAAAAAAAGTTTTTTTGACGGGAAATTAGATACATATGTGGCCCCAGATGTTTGTATAACTCTAGAATGATCTAGACTATGTATGTTTGAATTACCTTTTTATTGACTGTACAGACGTCCATTTTTGACATTACGCATGGTCCTTCTAGATCACATGAAGTTTGATTCGCAAACATTTCTATAGCTGAACTTGTATGTGTGGTTGCCTCCTTAATAAACAGCCTGACCATAATGTTTATTATTAAATTTATATTCGTTTTTTCAAGTGTTTTATTAATTTCTGGATATGGTAAGATTCCTCCCCAGCCCTCTTGCCTACAATGGGTCTTTCTCAGTTGATTTTTTTTTTTATATACACAAATATCATTGCCCACTCAGGCTTTGATCTTCATGGGTCTGGAATATGTCATATACCACATATTTCTTTCTCTCAGGTTATTTTACATGTGGATTATTTGGACTACATGTTTCATTTATTCTAAATTAGAGTTTCTGAAACCTTTTCATTTATTATATTTAATTGGTAAAAGCTGGGATATATAAAAAGCAAAAAGTCAAGTTTCCAAGAAAAAGATGAATGCATTTCTAAACCCAAAAGGAATACTGAGTTGATCATACACATCTTTTCTCTTAGAGATAAATGGAAAGAATTAACTATACATTGTCTAATTCTCCACATTCCTTTCAGAAGCTTTGACTGTGCTGTTACAGTCAGCCTCACTCATGGGGCAGAGAACTGATATACGTTCATGTTTTAATTTTCCTCCCAAGCCAACCTAGGAGCGTTGAAGAGTCGTTTAAAATGAAATGTCAACAGACTTCTCAATCATTAGACTTCTACTGTTTTATACCTTCCGCGACATGGAGGTTTCTATGAAATGTATCAGTTTAGCTTTGAACTTCAAAAGCAGAATGATGGAGACTAACTTGGGGGAGGTGGGAACAGGCTGTCCATGTGAACAAGATGCCAGAGTTAGCAGCCTGGTGCATTCTGAATTATCCTAAATGGGAATCCGAGTGGACGACATTATTCTGGCTCCTACACTTAACATGGAGCAGATTTCAGTCCTGGCTCTCAGTACAGTTCATCCAAACCTGCTCTAACCGCATGCCAGTCCCAAGCTATTTCTTTCCCCACACTGGTCACTTTAGTGTTTTCTCTTTAAAAGAAAAAACAAACCTCTATTCTGATTTTGAAGATAACATTTTAAATTGCTTGAAAATAAAAAATAAAACTAAAAATACTCATATAAAGCTGAGGATAATGGTTGCAAGCCTGCCATCCAGAAACAAATATTTGAGTGCTAGCCTAGCACCGTTATAAAATACTAAGTGGAAAGTTACAGTCTTTAAAGATGAGAAAATATCTTTCACTTAAAATGCTACTAGACATTTGCTTTTGAACAGAGGCCTGCATTAACTGATACCAAAGCTTGGCACGTCTTTCTCAACTGACTATTGATGTGAAAAATTCTGCACATGTACTGTCAAAAGTGGAGGAGCCTGGCAGTTATAAAGAAGTAAAAGCACTTCATTCCACGCATTGTCAGTGTCAATTTGAGCGAGTCCTTTGCACCCAGAAGAACGTTTTTCAAACATTTTAAAAATGCGTAAAAGATATAAAAGTGTACAGAACAAGTCACCACTGTTCAGCTCAATGATTTGCTTCTGGATGACAGCAGCTGTAACCACCATGGAGACAGGAAATAAGCCGCTCACGGCACCTTAAACCACCTGCTACTCACAACTTCTCCTTCACCTGTAACAGCTCCCCGACTTCCGGCACAATTCGGTTTCGCCTGTTTTTTACGTGGCTACACACACTTGGGAATTTTGTTCCGGCTGAAAAGGGATGTCATTCAGCAACAATGAGGGGCACCATTTCGGAGATGCAATATGGTTCATTCCCGGGGCCACTTCACCCCTGTGTAGACAGAGCACTCGGCCGGTCTCAGCGTTGAGGGAGAGTTGGGCCTCCAAAGAAATGAGGCTTTGGGCTGCACGGTCGTCAAGATGGAGACAGACAGGCTCAAAAGCGTCTCTCCCCCACTTAACCTTTTGGACAAAATCCAAAGGCGACACCTGAGAACACGGGGAACACGTGGGCTGGGGACACAGTGCAGAAAAGTCTCCTTTCCCCCCCTTTTCTCTCAGCTCTGAGCCAGGGGAGGGGGCCAGAAGAAACTCAGGAAAAGCAGGAAAGAAAAACCCAAGAGAGCAGGAGAAGGAGCCCCGAGGAGCTAGAAAGTGCTGGGGGGTCTTACTTCCTCATAGACAGAAACCCAGCTCAACCCCAGTCGCAAGCAGCGCCTACGGTGGAAGCCTGGTCACTGTGGACAGGAAGCGGGAGGAGCCGCCACAGTGCAGAGTGCGAGGGTCGGCTCCATCTTCCTCGCCAAACAGCAAGTTCCAAGAGAAACCCGATTCCATCAGAGAACAAGGCCGTGGGGGGCGGGGCACCCCTAGACGAAAGAGCTGGAGAACAGGGCTGTCTTAGCTCAAGCCCAGGGTTCCCCCGGCCCACGTCCTCAGCTGACCCAAAGCAGCGCGGCAAAGACCTGAGGACGGAACCGCTAAAGGCAACACAGCCCCGAGCCGGGGTGAGCTCGTGCCAGCCCAGCAGCGCCGGGCAAAACAAACTGACGTCAGGGCCGCGAGCCGCACGCACTGACGTCAGAACCGCGGGCTGCACGCACTGACGTCAGAACCACGAGCAAGACTGCGAGCTGCACGCACCGACGTCAGGACCGCGAGCAAGACCGCGAGCCGCACGCACTGACGTCAGAACCGCAGGCCGCACGCACCAACGTCAGGACCGCGGGCCGCACGCACTGAGGTCAGGACCGCGAGCAAGACCACGAGCTGCACGCACTGACGTCAGAACCACGGGCCGCACGCACTGACGTCAGGACCGCGAGCTCCGGAGGATGGAGCAGGAGCTGCAGCCTGGACCTGTCCGGGTTGGTTGCTAAAATCAACACCTCGTTGGCTGTTTCGGTGGGTCGTCGACGCTCCGGAGACTAGGGCTGGGACGGAAAAGAGCCACGGAGGCAACAAGGACCTTAGGCAAAGCAGTGTCCAGAAAAGCGTGCTTTGCGGAGCTGGTGACCTTCCCGGGCAAGTTAGGGGGCGATCGGGGAACAGAAGACCCCGGATGAACCGTCCCCGCCACCGGGTGCCGAGCCAGCTGCCTGGCGCACTGGGCAACAGGACGCCACAGTCCATGGTCACAGCAGGACGGAGCCAGGACGGGCTTCCTTGGACAGGAGTCTCCCTTGCTCCAAGGAACCCACACTTTGGCCGGGTGCGGTGGCGCATGCCTGTAATCCAAGCGCTGGGAGGCAAGAGGCCAGGGATCACTTGAATTCACGGGCTCGAGACCACCCCGGGCAACACAGCGCTACCTGGTCTCGAAAAAGCAGCCGAGTGCGGTGGCCGGCGCCTGTAATCCCAGCTGCCTGGGAGGCTGAGGCTGGGGATCGCTTGAGTCCGCGGGATCGGGACTGCCTCGGGCAGCATAGGGAGACCCGGTCTCAAAAAACCCGTAAAAATCAACAAGTCCAGACCGCCCGCTGCGATGCCTGGGGCGGCGGCGGCCGCTCTTTCGTCACCGTCACCACCGCCGGGCCCGCAGACTCTGCGACCCGGACAGTCACCACGGAAGGCCAGACTCTAGAGCTAGCACAGAAACGACCTGGACGGCGGTGGCGGCTCAAGAAAGCAGGGCAGCGCGTGTCAGCGTCGGTCGAGGCGCCGGAGCGGAGCCGCGGGACTCCTGCGGCCCGAGGCCGCGGGCCCTGGTCACGGCAATCCGAGCGCCAAGGCCCCAGGCGAGTCCTGAGCTTAGCTGTCCCCACGGCCGCTCTGCCCGCCGCGGCCACCGTCAGGTGAGCGGTGCTGGGGACAGACTCGCCGAGGTGACTCCACTCTGCTCAAAGCCTCCCTGCCGACGCCAGGTCCCCTCCCTGCCCTTGGGAGAGGACCCGCCAGGGCCGGCTGGGCCACGGCCTGCGTCTGCCGCCCCTTATTCCGGGGCCGCCGGGCAGCCGTCTTGTCCCCCCGATGGCCGCCGGCCGCCGGTCAGGGAACGTGTCCTCCACCTGCTGGCGTCACAGTGGGGGGTAGGAGGTTGTCACCGAGGCTGCTGGGGTCGCTCTGCCGTCTTGGCCTGGGGCTCCCGGTGCACCCGCTTCTCGCCAACGCACCCGCTGCTCTGACCCTCAGCCGGGGCCTGGCGTCTTGGAGATGCGAGCACGGGGAGTCCCCGAGCCCCAGGGGTTCCTCAAGGAGCCGGGAGGCGGCTCGTCACATTCCTGAGGTGACTCGGGGCCCTCAGAGGGGGCAGGGACCAGAGGAATCCACTTTGTCTTCAGGGGGTGAGACTTTCCCTCCAGGAAGGGAACAGCCAGGTGGTGGGGTGACGGGGCGGGGGGGTGGGGGGTGACCCAGTGTCTGCTGGTGCTGGCACCAAGCACCGCTGGATGACAGCAACAGGTGACACGTGGGCAGCAACAGCACGATCCGCACCCGCCGGCCGGGGCAGCCCCTCGGGCTCCCCTGGACAACCTCAGGCTCCCCTGGGCCACCTTGGGCTCCCCTGGACAGAGGGGACGCAGCATCTACGCAGGCAGCGTCTACGCAGGCGGCCTGCGGAGCTGGAACTCCCAGCGGGGCCACGCTCGCTGCTCTCCACCCTGGCGGGCTGCACCTCCCAGCCGCCCCTGCTCAGCGAGCTCCTTCCTCACACCAGGACATGGAGCCACCGCAGACCCCAAGGCCGGGGGAGCTCAGAGCCTGCAGGCTCTCAGTGGAGAGCGAGAAGAGGGGCGCTAGGAAACCAGGGGGAGCCGGGCGCGGTGGTGCACGCCTGTAATCCAAGCACTGGGAGACAAGAGGCCAGGGATCGCTGGAGTTCGCAGGTTCGAGACTACCCCGGACAACTTAGTGAGAACTGGTCTTGAAAAAGCAGCCGGGCGCGGTGGCGGGCGCCTGTAATCCCAGCTACCTGGGAGGCTGAGGATCGCGTGAGTCCCTGGGCAACATAGTAAGACCTAGTCTCGAAAAAATAGCCGGGCATGGTGGCACGCACCTGTAATCCCAGCTACCTGGGAGGCTGAGGATCACTTGAGTCTGCAGGTTCCAGACTACCCCAGGCAGCAGAGCGAGACCTAGTCTCAGAAAAAAAAAAAAAAAGCAGGGGGGCACAGAGCCTCCCCCCAAGCCCAGCCCTGGGCTGCTCTTTCACTGTGGCCCTGAGTCGCATCTCTTATAATAAACCGGTGACCCGGCAGCTGAGTGTTCTGTGAGCCCAAGTGGAAAACCGGCCAACCCGAGGTGGTGTGCGACTGTCACCTGCCACGGAGTGGGGAGCCATCTTGCAGGCTGGCCCGACCCTGTGGGGTCTGAAACTACGTGCAGGTGGATGGCTCTGGGCTTAGGGGTAACATCGCCAGTGAGAGAAGCGTGGCCTGATGATGCGGCGAGAAAAGCCACGTCATCATCGTCGGTGTCAGGCTCCTGAGTGTCCCATCTCTCAGAGTCACGAACCCCGACTCATGCATCTAAACGCAGGTGAACCCGCTAAATGGCTCGCCAGGCCTGGATCAACCAACCCCTCGGATGTCCTCGGCCCCCAGGGGAACCCGCGCCAGCTCCGCGGGCTCCTCGCAGGAGGCACTGAGCCTGGCTCCCTCTCCCAGGCCCGGGCTCTTTGCAGGAGTCACTGAGCCTGGCTCCCTCTCAGGGCGCAGGCTCCTTGCAGGAATCACTGAGCCTGGCTCCCTCTCCCAGGCCCGGGCTCCTTGCAGGAGTCACTGAGCCTGGCTCCCTCTCCCGGGCCCGGGCTCCTTGCAGGAGTCACTG
>PVHY01011832.1:0-46566 GCA_004024945.1 Uropsilus gracilis
CACACAAAAAAACAAAAACCATGGACACACCTAAAAGAAATCACATTAGCAGAAACAAGTTAAAAAGATAAAGACAGACACCAAATGGTTACAACTCGGGGTGGGGGGGTGGGACAGAGGGGGAATGGTCAGGGAGGGTGGGGGGGTGAATCCCGGTATTACAAAGATATGAAATGTATATATATATAAACTATTTGATTATAAAAAAATTTAAAAAAAAATGAATGAATGAATGGAGTCATTTTTAAATTGTCACTGAAATATTGGTAAATATCTGAACCAATAGAGGCAGTTATTAATATAATTAAAGTAGCTCATACATAGCACCATAGAATTGATTTTTCCATACTTAGAGATATGGTAAATACTTTACATTAAACATTACTCTATAGTTTAATTACTGTCATGATCTTTTGTATGGGGGAAGGTGAAAGGCTAGTGGCACAGAAGATTATTAGGTACAGGTAGTAGGCATGGTATGAAGATGTGTTTGTGGAGATTTGAACCCATAACCTCCAAAGAGGCAACTTTTAAACCAGCCTTATCTTGATAAATAGAACAAACAAACAAACAAACAAACAAAAAGTCTATTGTTTGAGAAAGAAATGTTTTACCTGTGTTGTGAGGATCAAATATAGCCTGTGAACTAAGAGTACTTTTTAAATACTTTTAAATTGATTGACAAAACCAAAAGAGAAAAATGTTCTGTGCCAGATGAAAACTAATATTTAAATTTTACTCTTTGTCAGTAAAATTTTGTTGGAACATTGCCATGCTATTCTTTCATATGTCGTTTATGGTTATTTTTTATTATAGTGGTAGAGTAGAACAGTAACTTGCAAAGCTTAAAATATTTATTATCTGGTCTTTACAGAAAAGTTTGCCAATACTTAGTTTAGAACTATCTTAATTATTTTGGACTGCCATACTAGAATACCACAGACTGAGTATCTTACAAATAACTGCTTTATTTCTCATAATTCTAGATATTAGGAAGTCCAAAACCATGGTGTAGGTAATTACTGTGTCCAGTGAGGGCCTACTTCCCAGCTCAAGGCTGTCTTCTCATTTTATCTCACATGGCAGAAAGGTCAAGGGAGCGACTAGAAGTCCTTTTATAAGGACACTGATCCCATTCATGAAAGTGCCACTCTCATGATTTGATCATCTCTCCAAAACTCTCTCCACTTCCACCCTTTCTAATCATCACATTAGAGGTTAGGATGTCAACATATAAAGCTTGGGAGACATTTAGTCTATAGCAAGTTCAACACTATCACTTGTTTGGGGAGGTGTGTATTATTCAGTCAAAGGTAAGAGCTTTCTGGCTCTATTCTGGAGTAGTACTGAAATGACAGGTAACTAGTCAAAGGAAAGTCAAAGCAGGTTGCCTGTTTTGCTAACAACTTGAAAATAATAGTGGCAATGGTGGAATTAATGCAATACAGAATATTATTAGAAAACACACCAATACACCACACTCTCTAATACCAGTGTTGCCTAGAAACTCCTGATACAAGGGCTGTTAGTTTAAACACTTGAGACTTTTCTGGCCTCCCCAGGTTTCTTTACATGGTACTAGTTCCATTGTGATTTGATATATTGAGGATGTTAGTGATTCACAAAATAGTATGATAAGATTTTCAAAATTGGGCCCTTTTGGAACTTGAGGTGGTTTTATCTATATTCTAGGTGGATGAAATTACTAAATTCTCTGTATTTTAGGCTTGAGATTTTATTTTTATTGCTTTAATTTCATTTCATTTCATTTTTCTTCTATTAGCAAGACATTTATTCTCACTAAGCTCTTGAGTTAAACCACAGATCACACTAGGCAGTAAATAGTTCAATTATTATTATTCTTTAGCAAGATTGTTATAACTGATTATTAGAGAGAGAGGCTCTTATAACCACAAATCCTCTATCTCTGATTTTGCTCCAACTTTTTAAAATTGAAGTAATATCAGTTTACAACATTTTTTGAGATTTAGAAGTATAGGAGCCTCCCATTTAGGTGTTTATGCAATACCACCCCCACTACCCATCTACCTCCATAGTCCGTTTTGCCCCTCCCCACTTTACTTTTTCTCCCTTCCCATCTCACTCTGGTTGTTTCATTATGAAAATTAAAAATTGACATTTTTAATATGACAACTTCAGCTCCTATTAACATTAACATGGATCATATGCCAGAGAAACAGAATCAATGAATCTATCTGTCTGTCTACCTATCACCAACTTATCTTGAGGAATTGGCTTTTGAGAGGACTGGAAAAATTTGTTGACACATAACATTTTCCATTTTATGTATAAACATGTGAATACAAATATATATATGCATCAAAATATATATAGATATAGATGTATATATAACACATGTAGACCTTTCTCTAAACCTATTAATTCCATTATTAAATTTAAAGATAGTATGACTTTAAAATCATAGGAATTTAAGATACTTTTGGGATACTTAATTTGAGTCTTTAGGTTTTATTCCAATTTAAGTTTACCAGCTTTTTCAGATTCTGTGTATTTATGAGTGAGTGATATGCTGTGTGGTAGGCAGAATAGTGCCTTCCAAAGTTGTCAACATCTGCATCCTGTAATCTGTGAGAATGTTAACCTGACATAGCAATGGGCAATCATGATTGCAGATAGAATTAGTTTCAGTTGACTATAAAATAAGGAGATTATACTGAATTATCAAATTGGGGGGCCCTGTAGTCATATGTATCTTACATATCTTAATATGAAATAGGGAAGTAGAAGAGAAAGTTTGATAGGTTGTGTTATGAACGCAATTGAATCCCCCTAAATTTATGTGTTGAAACCGTAATTCCTAGTGGTATTTTTTTTTTTTTTTTTTGAGACTAGGTCTTGCTATTTTTGCCCATGGAACCACAGACTCACGTTGCCTGGGGTACCACAGACTCAAGCAATCCCCAGCCTCAGCTTCCCAGGTAGCTAGGATTACAGGCTCACACCACCTCGCCTAGCTATTTTTTGGGACTAGGTCTCGCTGCGTTGCCTTGGGCGGGACTCAAACATCCATCTCCAGACCCTGCTATGACTCCGTAAGCTGTCACTTACAGGCATGGGTCACCATGCCCAGCCTTCCCAGTGGTATTTGTAAGCTATTTGGGAGGTAGTGGGGTTTAGAGGAACTCATGAGGGTGGGGTGATTATTAAAAAAGAAAACAATGACCAGAGAGCTTGTTTGCTGCTTTCTCTCTTTGACCTCTTTCCCTCTCTATCATGTGAGGGCATGAGAATGTGATCAGTTACAAGCCAGGAAAAGAGTTCTCACTCTTTCATGCTGGTGTCTTGTTCTTGAATTTTCATTGAAAAAGATATCTATTGTTTAAGTCACATAGTCTGTGGTATTTTACAGCCCACGCTTACTAAAACTGGTTGTAAGAAGGACTTATCCCAAAGTTGTAGGCTTTGAAGAAAGAGTAGATTATGAGCCAAGGACAGCTAGAGGTCTCCTTAAACTGCAAAAACCAAAGTCACCATCTTTCTCCTAGATCCTTTAGGAGAAGGTGCAGTCCTACTGACACCTTGAGTTTTGCCCATGAGATTCCTTTATAGTTCTGACCTAGAGACCATTAAGAGAATAGATTTGTGTTGTTTTAAACCACCTAGTTTGTCGTAATTTGTTATAGCAGCAAAGAAAACTAATTCTGATTCCAAGATTTAGATGAACAGGGTTGAACACAATAAATTTCAATAAATTGAAATATGTCAAAATTCAGATCACCATTGTTAGAAGTAGAGAGAAAGACACTTTAAAAATTTCCTAACAGGCCTACATGTGGGAGAGGATTCCACAGTGCCCCTGCTATGGCCCAAGCCACTGGCAGGGGTAGTCATCCCACCCGTTGGAATTACATACACACACCACCATGCCCAGCTTAATTTAAATGTTTAAATAAATTAATTTCATTATTTAAACATATTCTCCAAGCTGTTCCTGCCTAAAGAAAAACAAAGAAGGCCGGGCACGGTGACTTGTGCCTGTAAGCTTCAGCCTATGAAGCGGCTGGGGCTAGGGATCATGGTTCAAGTCCCGCCTGGGGCCCGTAGCAAGACCTAGTCCCAAAAAATAGCTGGGCGTGGTGGTACACGCCTGTAATTCCAGCTACCTGGGAAGCTGAGACTGGGAATTGCTTGAGTCTGTGGTACCCCAGGCAATGCAAGCCTGTGGTTCCATGGGCAAAAATAGCGAGACCTAGTCTCAAAAAAAAAAAAAAAAAAAGGCCCTACTCTTCACCCATGTAGGACCTGGTAAAGAGCTTCCTCTACAATGTTCCAGAGACTAAAGAATCAAGCCCCTGATCTAGATATATCACCATCATGAGTGAAGTATCCTCCTCTTCCACTTGGGGAGGGAAGTCACATAGAAGGGACTGCAGCCCCACCAGAGTGGAGAGGAGCTAGACAAACCTCCTGCTGGAGTCTGCCCCCACTGGCTGAGAGTTGGGATCCCAACACCAGATGCCAGGTCTATAAGGCTTGGTAATAGTACCATGGAACAGACACCAGAACTGTGGAGGCAGCCAGCATGATTGAGGAGGCATGAAATACAGTGACCACATAGATCTGGAGAAGGGGAGACTGTCACCTTCACTATAGGTAATGCCACAATAAAGGGGCCTAGAGAACAATGTCATATACCTGCCCTACAAGAGGGCCCAAATGAGCTTGAACTGGCTACCCACATCAATGTTATTCTTAGAAATCTAAGCAGCATGGACTAACAAGTCAGGTCCTCACCCAGGAAATGGACATTTACCAGATAAGGAAGAGACCAGAGGGCCAAACATTGACCAACTCAACCAACAACTTGCAGAGAGGGGAGTTGGAGTGATTGGAAGGGGCCTTGTGGGGGGAGGGGGAATAAGGAAGGCCATACATAAGGATCAATAGTTATACAAATGTGATTGAGGTTCTAAGAAAATAATAAAAATTAAAATTAAAAAAAATTCACTAACAAATGTCTTGTACAAAGCATGGGAGATTCTAATAATTCAATTTCATTGTTTGTTTTAATTCAGTGTATGTGTTTCAGATATTTAGAAGAGAATCTCATTGCTTTTATTTTGGGTATTATAATTTACATAGATGAAATCCTTTTTGAAAAGTTTTTTACTAATTTGCAACAAATTTTCATGCAGATTTCAGAGCCATCAATTAACTGCTTTGAACTTGATATAATTAATTTATTCTTAAAAGTCCTTATCTTTGCCATAACTCCTAAAAACAGAAAGAAAACAATGACATAAGATTTATTATGTTATCATCATGATGACTATGCATACTTTGTGCTAAGGACATGTTGTTTTATTATTTATTATTTTTTTATTTTTAAGAGATGAGGTCTTGCTATGTTGCCCAGGGTTGTCGCAAATCTGTGGACTTAAGTGATCCCCAGCCTCAGCCTCCCTGGTAACTGGGATTATAAGCATGTGCCACCACACCCACTTTAGAATATAATATTTTATTTTTTAAAAAATTCTTCCTATTACCTTGTGAAATAAGGAATCTTTCCTTTTTATTGATAAAGGAAGTAAGACAGTGTCCAAAATGGTGAAGGCTGCATTCTGAACCCAGGCAGTGTGATTCCTAAGACTGATGTAAACCATTTCATACACTATACATACTATTACTAAACCATATCCTTAGTTGTAGTTTTGATATCCAGTAAAAGTAAAATGCAAGCAGAATTTTAAAAGGAGGGAGATGGGAACCTCAAGCAGATTATGAACTTGATCTAACTATCCATCCCTCTCTCCCTCCCTCCCTGTCATCCTCCTTCCATCCATTATCCATCTGATACAGGAAACCTACCCTCCCCCCATTAGTGGTTGAATAGTACATTTGATAAAGAACTAGCTACTCTCCTGTTACTGTAGACTTGGAGATTTTACTTTTTATGGAGAGCTGAGTAGTACTTTGATTAGCATACCTGCCTGACAGGATTTCCCCCTCCCCTCCCCAGGAGTTCTCTTGGCAGGAAGAAATAAGGCAATACATAAGGAGAGGTGGAACAAAGAAAAGGATTCAGTCATTTTGGAAGGAAAGATGGAGGCCAAATGAGGGACCTCAGACCCAGGCAATGCCTGGACTGATAACTTAGGTTTTTAGTAGCATAAGCTGAATGTGCCTGCTGAAAGCTAAAAGGGTTGCCGATTTGAACTCCATGTTGGGGTTAGTCTTGCTGAATTTGACTTGGATGTTTTTGGAGAGGCCATGTAAGCCAAGCCTGAGAAGAAAATGAACTTTGCTGATTCCGGTAGTATGGAGTTACTTTCTACTACCTGGGGGAGGTCAAGGTAAAGATAGCATCATGCTCTCAATTGCCTGCTTGGAGGAGCTGGAGCATGTTAAAGAAAGATGTCTACTATTTGAGCATGTGCGAATGAATCTGAAGGACTGGACCAGTGGTGAGGTTAACAGGACTAAAGAGTGTTTTGGACAAATTGGGGGAAGGACTTTGGACAATGTTGAGGAAGGTTTTGGACAATGTTGGAGTAATCGGAGTTTTTCCTGTATGTTTCTTTCTGCAGTAAATAGGAATTCCTTTTGTTTAGAAATAAATTAGTCTGTACTCTAAGAGTCTTGTTCTGGCTTGGAATTTTAGTGAGAGGGCTGGGGATGGCAGAAAAAACCCACAAGTTTGAATGTCTTTAGGCTGCAGGACTTATAAGAGTTACATGGAGAAGGTACCTACCTACCTACATACCTACCTACCCTACCTACCTACCATCCTTCTTTTACTATCTCCAGGCAGAGAATCTCCAGGGTCAGAATCTCTCTTACCTATATTAGGTCCAGCCACCTGCTGCTGCTAATGCAACAAAGGGTCTCTGGTACTGGAAAAAAAAAAAAAATTACTCTAACCAACACGATAAGACAAAGAGGGAGAACTGGGTGGGTAGAGGAAAAAGAAAGTCCAGTTACAGACCAGTGCTGGTAGGTGGGGTTGTAGCTCTGGGAGCTGGATGGGGAGGGTGGAGTGAAGGCCCACTACATGGCAAGGTCGCTGCCTTCCTCAGCCAGGCTGAAGACAAATAGAGAGCTCATGTGACTTGCTTCCTTTCAAAGGCTCACAGATGACCACTTAGCTTCATACCCTTCCCAGCAGCTCCCTTGCTCAGGTCTTCAGATAAATTGTTCAGACCTTGGTACTGCACAGGCGCAGGCTGTGACTGGACTTTAGGGTAGTTTGGCACTTCATCAGCATTGGGCTGCTCCAGCATATCTATCTATTCTCTCTATTCTCTCTCCATCTATCATCTTTCCATCTTTTTTGGTTCTGCATTGAAGAGAAAGATTAGTCAATAAATGAACGGGGACTAGAAATTGTGAAAAAAATAGATAAGGCCTTCTCTTGCTTTCCTCCTGTAATCTATCTTTCCTTTTCCTGGTTTAGAACATTCTTTTATGACCTATCTACCTGTCCAGGTTGAAGAGAGTTAGTTTTTGAGTTTGGTCATTGACTGCTGGTCATTTGCATCACCCTGTAAGAAGCAGTGTAGTACAATAGGAGCAGAAGATTTGGTTTAAATCCTCATTGTGGACATAGAATTTAATCCCACTACTCTGTTTTCTCTGAAAATGGCCATACATATTTCCAATTTTCTGCATCATTTTGAATATTAGGTAATAATAATATATTTAAAGCAATCTTTAAAGGTAGGTACTCAATATGGTTAGGAAAATGAATTTTCCTTCTTCTGCTGCCCCTCTCTGAACCGTTTAACTGTTCTGGACTCAGAGCTTCCACTTCCTGCTTTTTTAGCCTAAGGCAAGTTTTTTAGTCTCTGTGACCACATACTTTCTTTTATCTTTAAAAGGAGGAACAAAAATGTTATTAACTTTGGCTGCATTTAACAGTTCCTCCCTTTTTTTCAGGTCAGAAGAAATACATCTTTCAAATTGATGACTAAATCACTATTCAACTATAAATGAGACTGCTGATAAAGAGCATGAAATTTGTCATGTAATTAACAGCAAAACACTTTACAAGCATTCTCATAGAGGCAAGATGAAATTCTTAAATGTACATTTGATATTGTTTCTCCCACTATCAAAACCCACCAATGTCTTCTCATTGCCCTTACAATGAAGTTTAAATTTCATAGCCAAGTCCCCTTTGAAACCCCCATTTTTCTACTGTATTGGTTTTCTTTCAGTATTTCATAAATAGTACTAAATTCTTTCCATGCCAACGTCTTTGTTTATGATAACAACTGTTCTGTTTTTTTTTTTTTTTTCTCTCTTCTGACTAACTTCTTAGCCTTCAAATCTCACCTTCAAAGTCACTTTTCCTAGGGAGAATTCTGTCCTTCCTAACACCTCCAACTGGATCAGTTGTTGTGTCATCTACACTCATTTCTTCTCCATTACTTTGTTCTGTAGAGCTTTTGTCAAATTTCAACTAAATCCTCACTGTCTAATTTTTTTTTAAACTTTTGTTCTTTTGAAAGTTTCTAAGTCTTTCCCATCATTGTAATAGTCTCAGGTACAGGTTGGAATATAAATACACTGAAAATATGCTGAATAATAAATATACTGTAAATATACTGAATGAATAAAGATTTTTTTATAGATATCAAAACCAAGATCTAGAGGCTAGATAATGAATCCAAGCACAGATGCTCAATGACAAAGTCAGCCCAGACTCATCCACCTGATACTTAGATCCCTGCCTAAATATTTCTTTTTTTGTTTATGGAAATAATTTATATATTTGAAGTCTTATAAAATTATAATTGAAACATGCATTTTTAGGCATCATTAAAAACTTAGTCCTTGCTATATCCAAAAAGCAGAATATAAAATTTTTTTTTGAGGAATAGCAGTATCATAATGACTCTTAAGCTGTAATCAAAGGAAGTTAACAACAACAAAAAAAAACTTATTTAAAAAATTAGAATGTATGCATTCCATAATTGTTTTCTGTCATGAGAGGTATATATGAATGGAAACTTCAAAGAATTTTTAGATTATTAGATCAACATTATAGTCAGCTATGACTTCAAAAGCATGTTCTTTATAAAAATTCTGTATTAACTAATTACCAGCTTGCATTGGGATGTGTGTAATCATTATCTCTCAAAATAAACAGTATCCTGCTCAACTTCTGACCTGGCTTGTAAGTTTTAGTTTTTCTTTCATCAATTGTGAGTGATATCAAAGGTGAGTATATTCTTTTGTAAAGACTGTTATAACAAAGTTCTATAGACTGACTGGCTGGTTAAAACAAAAGAGATTTATTTTTTCATAGTCTTAAAGGATGGAAGTTTAAGATCAAGGTGTCAGCAGTATTGCTTTCTTCTGAGACCTCTTTTCTTTGCTTATATGATCATCTTCTTCCTGTTCTTCATGTGGGTTTCCTTCTGTGTGTGTGTGCGCGCGCGCGTGTGTGTGTGTGTGTGTGTGTGTGTGTGTGTGTGTGTGTCCCCATCCTAATCCACTCTTATAAGGATACCAGTCATATTTGGTTAGGATCCACTCATAGGACCTTATTTTAATTTCCTAAAAAAACAATAATTATAACTAATTTAGTATCTCACAGTTACATTTTAAGCAACTGAATGTTAGGACTTCAACTATATTAATTTTTGGAATACACAATTTTCCCTATAATAGTAATAGTCAAAATACTTAAGAACTAGTTGGATAAAGAACTGAGGGACCCTACTATGCATTAGTTGCTGGAATTTGGGGGGATGAAGTTACTAATTTCCAGAGTCAGTGGAATAATAACAAGGGAACTCTGGAAATAGTAAAATTTTACTCAGTGGTAGAGAAACATTTCAATATTTTTATCAAAAAACATGGCCATTCTGGGACAAGAATGTCTGTCTTGGACACATATATAGCATTAACTCACATATTTTGAGTGCTTTAAATCCAGTTTTACTTTCTTGGAATCATTTCTGAATTTGAGCTCAATTAACCTGTATGTGTAAGGTATCCATATTTTGTTACATTCAAAGTATGAGCAGGAAGACTATGTGGGCGAGGGGTCTTCTTTTTCCTTGACTTACCAAGATCTTTCCTTGACTTACCAAGATTGTTTTCTTCTGGACAATGGGGTGGTAAGTGGGATGGGGGTGAAGAGAACTGATCATTGAGAAACTACAGGCAGGGAAGAGAGCTCTGAAAACCTTGTAGAGGATTGTGACATGTGAACAGGGTTAGAGAGTGACAGGCAACTAGGATATAGTTAGAGTCCTCTTGTAAGGAACCAGGCATGAGGAGAGTAAGATCCCAATTAGGCAGAGTGCAGTAGGAATATAAAGAGATGGATTTGAGAAAGGTATGTTGTCGATTCTCTTTAAGAGACTTAATTAATACAAGTGCCCACTGCCAGAGGAAAGACCTTTCTACTGCTGGCTCCTAGGTTATCTCAGCAGGCAGAATTGCATACGCTGTACTTTTTCTTATCTCAAATAATGAGAGCCTAATGCCAAGGTTAATTTCCAAGGCCCAACAAAGGGAAGATGCATCATAGATGGCCTAAAATTGATAGATGCACAAAAAGAGTTGTTTCTTATGTAGTTGCTTTTAAATCTTGAAGGTTATAAGTGTGTGGGTGATATGGAGTACATAGTGAAAGTTCTGAGCAAGACAGTGGTCCTGTGATAGCACTTGTGTTCTGACATAGGTACACAGGAAATGAGCATATAGTAATCTAATATAATACATATCAAAATGCTTGAAAGAAAATGTAATTAGTAGTATAGATAAGGTGTAGATATGGCACATCTTGAAGATGGTATGCAAATAATTAATGCTTGAGAAATGCTGATGTAGGAGAATGCGTATCAAATAAATCTGACTAGGACTTTGAGTCAGGAAACTTGGATTCAAATCATGATTGTGATACCTATTAGTATTAAGAATTTTGATTCTTTGGTGGTAAAATATGAAAACCATCCCCTCCCCATTTATTTCCTTGTGTTGTTCAGAGCTTCACTGAGTTTCATTTATTTATTCACTTAATCATTTATCAAATTTGTACTACATATTGGGAAAGAAAACACTGTTTTGTTAGAATCAATGACCTGGTGTTTAATTTTAAACTCTCGAGGGTAGCCCTCCATCATTTCAAAAGATCTCTATGTAAATTAAAGCAAATTTGAGAATAAAAAGAGTGTTATTAGGCAAGGGCAAATCTAAAATTTTCATTTAACAACTTGAGCACAGAGCTAATCCACCTCTGACCACTTTTATTGTTTACATGGTGCTTGGAATACATATCGTACCCTGAACAGTGAAAGTAGAAGTGACAAGATTCTATCCCTGAGGAGCATAGACTTAAATATTGTTGAACAAGCCGACACAATATAGCACAGTAGAGTGCATAATGGACTTGATATGATCGGAGAGGTCAGCCTAGGCCTGTGGGTGGAAGAAGTATGAAACAAACCATTCAAAGTCAGGGGAGGTTGGGGCTGAGAAAACAGGAGGGGCGTAGGCTCCAAATATCTTGGTGGGATGCTATGGTAAATGTAGGGCAAAAGGGCTCACAGAGAGGCGAGTTAAGTGTTCCCATATACCAGGAGGCTCAAAAAGAATCTAGTAGACATAGTTTCTTTTATTCTCTCTCATTTTCAAGTAGCCTATGGAAGTTTGCTTTTTCAACAAGCCCAGTGAACTTAGTGTTTTCTTCTTGTCTGGTTTACAGATGAAGGACAATAGTGAGTGATCAAATATAGGGAGGTTTGGTCAATTTGATAGTAGAGAATTTTGTTAGGGAATAATTAGTCCCAGTACCTCCTGGCATTGGTAATGAGTTGGTAAGTGCTATGAAAAATGCAAAAGGCATGGCATTGCCCATGCAACCCTGTATGCAAAGCAAGCTGCTGGAGTGGGTGTTTTGCTCTTTGTCTTGTCTGCAACATCCCAACCACTGTGTCCTTATCTTACTGTTGCTAAAGTTGGTTAAATCATCATGGTGTCTTTTTCAATATGAAACGCAATCTTTCCACATGCAATTTTTGCATTTTCTCTGATTTTGAGTCATAATAATAATCACAGGAATTAATTTTTTAGTCTCTGTCAAGCATTATTTGAAATGCTTCACATATAATAACTGATTTAGTCCCTCTAAGAAGTAGTATGTTTCTGGGAGCTCATTCTTGATCAGGGAACTAAACTGAAAGTGGGTGAAAGTGAGCACCCCAAACTGTTAAGTTAAAAAAAGTCATGCTTTATAAGGTCTTGCCATCCATGAGAATGAAGGCAAATATGCTCAGATCTTTAACTAGTGTGAACTGTGAAGGACCTAGAAAGAGAAAGAAGGAGTTACAAACAACAGATTCCCGCTCCAACTCCAAAATTTACCCATTTTCTTGTGGGCAAATACCTAATCAAACAGGCTCAGTCCAAAACAGGCCAGTGAAAGATAAAAAATTTGGCAGGAGTTCAAGGCACCTCCCCAAAAGAAAATCAAATTATAATTTGGGAAACACCCAGTGAACTTAGAGAGGAAAGATGAAAATTCACTCTGTACCCTCCAAGTTGGTCAATCCACCATGAGGTCAAGATGACAGCTGCCAATATCCTTGAAAAGATTGCTTGCCAAAGTGCTTAAGTACCAGGAGCAGCCTCTCTGTGTCTCTCTCTCCTTTGTAGCATCTCTCTCTTTGTTTCTCCTTTGTATCAGAGAAAGAGAGATTGTGGTATGAGGCAGTGTTAGTGAGAGACAGGAGACTATATACTATTGATTACTTTTTTTTTTTTTTTTTTTTGAGACTAGGTCTCGCTATTTTTGCCCATGGAACCGCAGGTTCTCATTGCCCTGGGAAGCAATCCCCAGCCTCAGCTTACCAGGTAGTTGGGATTACAGGCGTGCGCCACCACACCCAGCTATTTTTTTGGATCTAGGTCTCGTTACAGGCCCCAGGAGGGACTTGAACCGCGATCCCTAGCCCCGGCCACTTCATAGGCTGAAGCTTACCGGCACGAGCCACCGTGCCCGGCTGATTACATTTTCTTTTACTTGTTTGCACACACATGTGAAGGAGACATATATACATATATTCTACTAATTCATCCTGCCCAACTGTCCCTCCAGTGAGGAAATCCAGTCCATGTTATGCTGTGAGTTTTATTCCAAGGCCTCCAAGATATTGGCAGCATGAAAATAGGGGTGGAAAAATAGTGCCTGTTCCTATGACCATGGTGACCTTCTGTCCAGTTTTGTGGTGATACATTCTCTAACAGTAGTAGCAAATCTCCTTAATATAGGTGAGGAGGTAGAAACTCATAAAAATTAACTGGTTCTCCTTCAAGGTCATGCAACTGGTAAGTAGAAGGGATGGGATTTAAACTCAAAGTCTCTTGCCCTGGCATTCCTTAATGTCATCACTACTGCCTCCCAGGAGGCCCCACTGAAGCTGGAATGAGGTGGGGGCTGAGATCACAGACATAAAACACTTCACAGCATCATCTCTTCTCATCCACTTCCCCTGAAAGAACCCTCTCATTATCATCCCTGATACATTACTTTGCTTCTCTTTAGACACTGGTGTGATGACCTAGACCTTGGTTTCCAGAAGGCAGCATAGTCCATATTTAGATAGCTCTAATTGTTACCCAGTTATTCCATCCTTTGAGCATAATTTCTTTTCCTAACTTTACCTACTTGTCCTAGTTTTGTGTTTTGGAGCTCTATAAAATAAGATATTTTCTTTCTTTTGATGGAAAAGTCTTTTAAAAAACTTGAGCTATTTTTGGAAGTCTCTTACTAGACCTAAAACTCTTTTCTCTTGCAGGAGAAAATCAAGATTTTTTTTCCCGAACAGAGTAGTCATTCACACTCATTTATGCAAATAACTTATTATTTGTGCCTATTAACCAGAAGGATATGCTTCTGCAGATGAAAGATCAGCTTTCTTTCAGAGTTTATTTGACCGGAACAATCTATACACCTCCACGCAGTCTTCAGAGGTTTTCATTCAAGTTCATGTATTCAGAACAGTGGATTTATGCATGACCTAGCTAGATGCTAGTTTTAAACTGTCAAAAAATGTATCTCTTTACAAATTATAAGTAACATGTGATAACAAAAAAAGGAAAAAAGAAAAAGAAAGAAGAAAAATGATACCTTTATGGAAATTGAGGGCTCTCATGTAGAGGAAAAAAATACAAGGGTGCTGTATTTCAAAGGACTTTGAAATTGTTGATGAGGTTCTGATGTAGACTCACTAGATGAAATGTGGAGCACTGGAGACTTTTAAAAGAAATCAGCTGGTGTCATCATATGAAATAACAAAATACAGTAACTTTGGAAATGAGTTACGGTATTTTTGGTTCCATTTGAGAAAGGGTAAAGAGTCTCTGGTGTGTCCTGCTGCTGTGTATTGAAAGTATTTTGGGCCACAAACCAGTCCTGTAACTATGGAGAAGACTCTACTCTTTTGAGATTTCACTTCATCTGTGAAGTGAGGGAGTTATACTAAGATTCTCTCCTGCTTGGAGACTCATAAGTCTTCTTATTTTTGGTGTAGTGATTTTCTTATATATAAAAGTTCAACATAAATGTTGGGCGTAATGACACATATCTTCTTGTGACATCCATGGGGGTATAGATTGAATTATTGGATAACATCCAATTATTGGATTCATCATTCATGATTCCAGGAAAGCTATGTGTGCACACCCTTGGCAGAGTCTCAGATTGGGCAAAGTATACATTCCTGTCTCTTGGTTTTAGGTTTGGTCATTCAACTTACTTTGACCAATGGGGTGTTAGCGGATGTGACATAAACAAAGGCTTAACGTAAGCTTGTACATGTTTTAGGAACCAGACCAAGAATGATGTAAACAATGAAGAACCAGACCTAAACTTAACCTCAAGCTTAGATCCTGGCCTGTACCAGTCAAATCTTAACACATGAGTGGAAATATATGCTTCATTTTTTTTTTTTTTTTGCTTCATGTTTTTATGCTTGAGATTTCCTTAGTTGTTTGTTTTGCAAGGTTAATTAATCATGAAAGTAAAACATAATATATGACTTAACCTAAATCCTTATCAATGAATATCAGGTACTTACAACTTATAAGATATATATATGTAGTCTAACTTATATATTTTTGTTTATAACTTATCTTTTACTTATTTTATTTCTATAAATTTTCATTAAGTTCTTTATATCTTTTAGTCATTTTTTAAAATATTTCATTTGGATTTTTCACTGAGTTGTTAGTCTTTAGAGATAATTTGGTTATCTGCTTGGTCATTATGCTTATGAGTGGAAATCTAAATTTCAGAGCTGAAATGATTGTTTTAAATGCTGCATTTGGATTTGAATGTACACTAGGAGTCAGAGACACTGAACTGTAGACTCCTTACTCCCCATACTGTTTTTTAGTTCCCAGCCACAGACATCATCTGCAATGTTTAAAGAGCTGGCACTTACTTACTGTTGTTCAACAGGGAGTAAGGATTGCAACCCCAGGAAAAGTGGCATCAGTGGTCTTTGGGGTGTAAGAATCTTGAAAACTAACAAATTCTTTTCCACCATACTGTGTTCCAAAATTAATCTGTTTTTCTGCCTGCCATTAACTGATATAGATTGTTATTTTATGGTTTCTTAAGGCACAATATTTACCCTCAACAATTAGACTCTCCTGCTCTTCCATTATAAGATCAAATAAGGTTCTCTGGTTAGTCTTGAAAGTGGTAAGATGAGATGCCCATCAACCCCAACATGCTCATTTTTCTGCCCAACTGCTATGAGGTCCTTAGAGTCCTGAATTCCATATAGTCACACATACATATAGCCAAGACTTCTGCTTGCTGAGGGAAAGTGAATAAAATTTAAGAGTCTGTATAACTCAAAGGAAGAAAACCCATGCTGTGATCATGCAGTTTTTTAAATAGCGATCAGTTTGATTTTATCTTATCATGTTAGTTAATAAATTTCCTTTGCATTCTACAAATTTCCATGCTCAAACTCAGAACATGTGGTCTATAACCATTTTATGATGGAGGTGGAAAAAAAATTGTGAGACTAGGTATCACTATTTTTGCCCATGGAACCGCAGGCTCTCGTTGCCCGGGGTACCACAGACTCAAGCAATCCTCAGCCTCAGCTTCCCAGGTAGCTGGGATTACAGGCGCACGCCACCACACCCAGCTATTTTTTTGGAACTAGGTCTCGCTACAGGCCCCAGGCGGGACTCGAACCGTGATCCCTAGCCCCGGCTGCTTCACAGGCTGAAGCTTACAGGCACAAGCCACCGTGCCCATAAATTTTTGATCTTGTGCTTTTTTGATGATAAGGAAGAGGTTCCTTATCCTCTTCCTTATAGAGGTTCCTCTATAAGCCTTGATGGCTTAAGTCTCCCAAGTTTGACATGACATTCATGCATGTCTGGATAGCAATTGAAGGTAGAAATCAGGAAAGGAGAAAATCTACTCATCTTCCTCAGAGGGCACAGGAGTACTTGACTAAATCATCTCGGATCCATACATTTTGAATGTGACGGTTCCAACTCTGCCTGTTGGGAATGACACAATAAATGTCTTAGTCAAATAATATAATAAAAATAGAAGACCTAGCCTTGAGTCCTAGCCATGATGTCTTCCAAATTTATTTTATAAGTTTTATATAATCAACATTTTTATATATTATTTCATTTATTTCTCAATACAATCATTTGACTATACTTATTATTATACCCAATATCCATCATCTTATGCTTGTTTAGAGGAGTATCACAATTACTCTTTACATCTGCTAAAGTTATTTTTTCCCTCTCAGATGAAAACTTTATTGGAGGACAAAGCTTTAACTTTAATTTTTAAGTTACCTCTATACAGTGCCTGTAACAATAATGGTAAAGATAGGTAAACTCAAAGTTTAAGTTTATAGTTGCCAAAAATCCAACAATTGGTAAATTAGATTCAGATATTCAAATAGTTGCGTAGGCTTTTACTCTTTCCACAATTGTAAGTGCTTCCTTATGATACTCATACATTCTTAGAAACTTATTGTGCTCTGCCTACTATTCTATACATTTTGTATATGATGCTAGACAGTGTATATAACACTCATATATGCACCTGTCTTAATAACTCAACCAAAATTCAATTGCACATAAAGGAAACAAGATTTTGCACCTTTAGGATCTTCCTATCAGGTGAGGAAATTAGGCACACAGACCGGAATAGAGAAAAATTCCTATCAATTTCCATGTGTGTGATCTTTTGGTCTATTATGAAGAGTCTTAAGACATTATAGCACTGTGACCCAAGCAAGATTCCTTTGTCTTCTCCTTTCAATTGCTTCCAAGTCAGGATTTTCAGGGTATCACCTTACAGGCTTTTCCAAACTGCCAACCACTGCATTGTGGGAAGCTGAGTGAACAACCCCCTCAAGTGCAAACAGTTTTGTCTATGCAATTCTTTCCATAAATTTTGCAAAGAAAAACAATGAGAAATGTTTTCTAGTCTTTTGGCTCTCATTCCTCTCCTAATGGGGAACTGAATCATTCTAAGTAGTGTATAAAATTAATTATGGTTGAAAAAGTGTTGCCAAGCTTGTGGATTCCCAGGGATTGGGGGTTAGGGTGGATTTTGCCCTCCAGTCACAGTCTTATTTTTCCATAAATGTGTTTAGAAAATAGCCTGTGAATTGTTTTTGTTTTCATTCCTTAGCACAGCATTGGTGTGGGATCCAAGGAAATTGACTAAGGTCTGAATTTTCCTTTAAATAAAGTAGCTACAAATGCTGATAGACCTTACTCTGTGCCAATGTGGTATATAAGGTCTTGATACCAAAGAACATCTAATTTAGAGTACTTTAGCTTTTAACATTAAAAACACCTGTGGTTCTTTTGAATAGAAATTTCTTAGTTTGTTTAGCCCTTCACTTACAGAAAGAAAGGGAAAAAGAGGTGGAAGAGGAGGGTGAGGAGCAGGAGAGTAAAGAAGTAAAGGGGGGGAGGGAGGGAGGGAGAGAAAGGGAGTCAGTCTATGGAGGAATTAAATATAAGTATGTATCACTTAGTTATTTTTCAATTACCTGTGAACAAATAAATTAAAGAATATTATATATAAAGGCTTAATGACTAAAGGTTTAGAGTTTGGGCACAGGCAGATACTGTGGAAAATCATAGCATTTAAGGATTATTTGTTATAGAATTTCAATATGTACTTCCGATTCTGTCAATGTCTTATCCTGAAAGGATGGTGTCTGGTATAGGGATGTGAACCCAGGCTTTGAGCCAGCCTGATTGGTTTGTGTTCTAGATTTGCTTCTCTTATTCACTGTGTAATTTTGAAATTCCTCTTGTTTTAGTGAAATAGATATCCCTGTGACATCTACCTGCATTATTCTGATGCTTTAAAAAAACTATATACACAGAACACTTAGAACAGTGTCTGACATAGAATAATTGCCTGGTAAAGGTGAGCCATTTTATATATTTATAGAGAATTTTATTAAAACGGAGCTATCTGATTACCAAAAGGTCAGAGGTCTTTGCTTATTGATCTATGTATTTGCTGCTAAGGTGCTGAGAACTGTGACTAGCACAGTAGCATTAATAAATAAGTTTCATAAGGGTCTGTCTCAAAGACTTAGAGAAGTAGAAATAGAAATAATGATAATCTACATGGGTTGAGTTATGGGTTGAGTTGTGTTCCCCCAAAAGATATGAAGTCCTAACCCCTAGTATCTCAAAATATGACTTTAACTGGACACAGGTAGTTACAGGTATAATTTGTTAAGTGCCCTACTGGATTAGAATGGGTCCCAATCCAGTATAAATTTTGTCCTTACAAAATGAGATAAATGTGGACACAGAAACACAGGATTTAAAGATGTAGGGAGAAACTTGAAACTGTAATTCAGTGAACAGCAATGACTGACAGCCACTGCTGGAATTTTACAAAAGGCAAGGAAATATTCTACCCAGTGTGCTAAGAGAATATGGCTGTGCTGATACCTTGATTTTGGACTTCTGTTTTCTAGAACTATGGGAGACATTTATGTTATTTAAATCATTCAAATTGTAGTTCTTTGTTACAATACCTTAATGACCAGCTATTTGTTTATATGAAGACATCATAGCAATTGTGTTTGGTGGAATTATTTGTACTGACATAAAATATTAATAGCTAATCTTTATGGAATCCTACTATTTCCCAGGCATTTTGCTAAACAGTTAATGTTATAACACCCATGAGGTACAGGTTATCACAAGGGAAGAACCAGAAATGTAATTTGCCCAATTCACACTTGGTTAATAGCAGAATAGGAATTTCACTCCTGTTACTTTATAATTATTCATCATTAAACTAAGCAGTATCTGCTGGGCACAGTGGCTTGTGCCTGTAAGCTTCAGCCTATGAAGTGGCCGGGGCTAGGGATCGCGGTTTGAGTCCCTCCTGGGGCCCATAGCGAGACCTAGTTCCAAAAAAAATAGCTGGGCATGGTGGTGCGTAATCCCAGGTATGTGGGAAGCTGAGACTGGGAATTGCTTGAGTCTGTGGTATCCTGGGCAATGAGAGCCTATGGTTCCATGGGCAAAAATAGCGAGACCTAGTCTCAACAAAACAAAACAAAACAAAAACAAAAAATAAACTAAGTATCTTACTACAAAATTACAATATTACCATTATGTATGTATGAAGCTCACAGGTTTAGGGATTTTGGTCTTTGCATGTACATCAGTGTGCTTTATTTTTATGTAGGTGAAAGACAATGCCATTCTCATCTTATTAATAAAATACAGATTTTGCATTTTGAATGCCCATTTACCTTTCTATCTTTACACAACTTACCAGCTGTATGATCAGTTCAACAAGTTACTTGTCCTCTCAGATTCATCTCCCAATCTAGAAAATGGAGGTGCTAAACCAAATTTCTATAGTTACCATGATGATGCATTGAAATTGTCCAATCAAATCACCTGGTACAGCGTAAAAAGGGTGGTCAACATTGTTTACATCTTTTTTCCCCTTTTTTAGCTTTTGTTGAATAACTAATTTATTTTTAAGCGTTGATTTTCAATGGGAGAGGGTATTATTTCTCCCAGAGGACATCTATAAAAGTTTGAAGAAAATTTTGGTTGCTGCAACTCAGGGATAAATAAGATGGTACTGCTGACAGCTATTTATTTATTTTATTTTATTTTATTTTATTTTATTTTAATTTTTTTTGAGACTAGGTCTCGCTACTTTTGCCCATGGAACCGCAGGCTCATGTTGCCCATGGTACCACAGACTCAAGCAGTCCCCAACCTCAGCTTCCCAGGTAGCTGGGATTACAGGCACACGCCACCACGCCTAGCTATTTTTTTGGAACTAGGTCTCGCTATGGGCCCCTGGCGGGACTCGAACCACGATCCTTAGCCCTGGCTGCTTCATAGGCTGAAGCTTACAGGCATGAGCCACTGTGCCCGGCTGCTGACAGCTATTAAATAGATGCC
Organism: Uropsilus gracilis; assembly: GCA_004024945.1. NCBI lineage: Eukaryota > Metazoa > Chordata > Mammalia > Eulipotyphla > Talpidae > Uropsilus > Uropsilus gracilis. The sequence goes on from PVHY01011832.1 coordinate 20,461, forward strand.
AGTCATGCTACTAAGCATGGCACTTTGAACTGGATGGTCCTTTCCAAAAAGAAATATCTAGGTCAAGATACCAATAGTGCCATATTTCAGAAACCAAGTACGTACAATCTTAATTATGGATTTCTCACTGTCAAACAATGGGAATATATTATATTTAGATATTTAGTCTGCTAGTTCTCAGACACTAAAGGCTGAATTTTATTTCTACCTGCCCTCCCATCTCCCAACCATATAATGCTCTAATCTAATCTTTAATACCTCTGAACATGACTCTATTAGAAGATAGTATCTTTTAAGTGGAAATTAATTTAAAATAGATCTTCGGGGTGAGCCATAATTCAATCTGACTAATGTTCTTAAAAGAAGAGACTAGGATACACAGAAAAGCTTCAGCGACTGGTACAATGAAAGGACTGATCATGTGAGAAATGCCCAGAAGGTGGTAACCTACAAACTAAGGAGAGAGAGGCTTTAAAGCAAACCTACCAATGCCTTAATCTTGAATTCTTAGCCTCCAAAATGTCAGAAAATAAAATTCTTGTCTTTAAGCTATTCTGTCTGCGGTATTTTGTAATGGCAGCCCTAGCAAACTAACATATACCATTTGGCTGTTTGGACTGTGCACATGTGCACATGAATGTGTGTACCTATCTTCTACTCAAATGGGAGATTTCATCAGATTAAGTTTTGACCTGATTTCAGTCTCTCTGTTTCCTTGTGTTATCATTCATCTTACATGGGATTCACTTCCTTGAGAAATGTAGTACATTCTAACAAATAAGAAAAACTTCTAAAATTTGATATTTTTAAACACACTTTTGTCAATATTTTCTGCTTACTCCATAGTTAGTTTGACTTCCTGAGATTAAAAAGTAAAATATTTATATCAAGCTAATTTAAAATTTCAGATTGATATTTGGAAACATCTAAAACAAATAGAATAGCATAGATTACCATCTGAAATGGCATATGGATTTAACTTTGAAAAGATAAATTAAAAAAATTAGGTAACTATCTGAAATTATTAGAAAGTTATTAGGAATGAAACATAATATAGAATAATATAAATGTAGTTATACGTTCTACTTCTAAGGATAAGGATTAAGCCACACGCACCTGGAGTTAGTTGCTTGAGTGGCTTCCAGGAAAGGTTCTTTGCAAAAAGTCCCCTTAAGGTGGCCTAACAGTAGAAACTCATTCTAATGTTCTCATTTTATTTTATTTTAATTTTTGCGACTAGGTCTCGCTATTTTTGTCCGTGGAACTGCAGGCTCTCGGTGCCCAGGGTACCACAGACTCAAGCAATCCCCAGCCTCAGCTTCCCAGGTAGCTGGGATTACAGGCGCGCACCACCACGCCCAGCTATTTTTTTGGAACTAGGTCTTGCTACAGGCCCCAGGCGGAACTCGAACCACGATCCTTAGCCCTGGCCTCTTCATAGGCTGAAGCTTACAGGCACGAGCCACCATGGCCGGCCCTAATGTTCTGATTTTAGAGATAGCAAAATACTTAGAGTTCTCTGTCTTCTGATTTTCATTTCCAATATTATTTTCTTTTTTCCCCAGCAAAACTATAATAGGTAACCAGTAAGATCTCTTCTGTGACTCTAGATAAGGCCTACTTAGAAAATTATAACCAAATGGGCATTTATTTCAGAAGCAATATAGGCAGTTATGAGCAACTTTTTTTTAGGCGCCATATTGATAAATAAAAAGTTCCATAATATCATTGGATATCATGTTATAGTTATTTAAAGTTTAGAAATCTATTCTTTATTTAAAAAGTGATACCTGCAAAGCATAAACAATTAAAAAGTTCAGGAAAATTTTAAGCCATAGAGGAGAAAAATAACCGATAACTTAGCTCTTTAGGGTTAATTTTCTTGCCATTATATTTTCTTGTCTACTTCTTTAAGAGTTTTTGTTTGTTTGTTTGTTTTTGTAGGTTACTGTTGACTCTCTTGGCCTTTCCACAAAGACCTAGATACAGCTTACTTATTTTTGTTTTCCTGATATGGTTTAAATGATGTTTTATAAGAATATGTAGCTTTGTTTCACATGCATTTTTGATTGTATGCCCACACTTGTTTCCTTGCCCCAGTCCCCATAAGATCCTGATGAAGATGGAGAACATTAGATTCTGAAATAAACAACAGCTTTTAGTGATACAGACATTGATTCAAATGAGAAGCATTTGCTTTGCTCAGACACTTTGTGAAAGCCCAGTGGTGAAGCTTTTGCTTTCAACATCATGGCTGTCATCACTAGCCTTTTCTAATTATCAGTATGACTTTCAGAGACTTTTCTCCCATGTTACATTTTGCCGTTAACCATTATGTACAGATCACTTATGTGGCAATGAATTACATCATTTTAATTTTTCAAACAAAAGTGTTTAATGAATTTAAGATTGGTGTCAGTTGGACCTGGATTAAATAACAGTTTATCTCCTTTACTAGTTGAGTGACCTTAAAGATGATACTCTCTAATAATAGTCTGAGTTTGAAAAAAAAAAAGGATTATAATGGGATGATAACTATCATGGAGTGTGTTGTGAGGGTTTTACGAGATAATGGTAGAGAAGTAATGAGTACAGGCTCTAAAGTCGTTGCCTGGATTCAACTCTTGCCTCTAGTACTTATTGGCAGTGTAATTGTGAGCAGATGTCTTAACTTCTCTGTGCTTTTCCCCTGTATTGTTAAATGAAAATAATGCAGTGCCTATTTTGTAAGGTAGTGAGAGTCAGATAAGTTAACACATATAAAGCATTTTAATTGTGCCTAACACTTACTAGATACTAAGTATTGATGTTGTTGCTGTTACTGATTTCTAAAGCCTGACCTATGGTAAACCCTTGGTAAGCTGTTTGTTTTTCTAACTCTTTCTAGGGTTGTCAGTAGTTCTAATTTTTCTTCTAATTTTTCCTATGATTAGCTTATTAATAGAGAAATGAGATCTTGCCTTAAGAGAACATCAGTAACCTTTGAAATTAGCAGAGAAGTGGTTATTATAAACAACATTCTTCACAAGATAAAATGGATTTTATCTTTTCACTATCTATGCTCCACCAAATAGAAAAATAGGAAAAAGACATACTCCACTCACTGTTCATACAGTAACAGTGAGGCATTATACTGGAGGAGCTTTAAAGAAGCTACTGTTTGCCTTTATGTCTGGTTTACAAAACAGGGGCACCACCCTGGCAATCTTGCAGAAGCATTGCTTGCCTTTCAAAACAAAGAAGGGGGCATTTATCTAGCTTACTTTTCAGTTAGGTAAGGCATACACACATCACAGCAGGAAGAGAGCTTGAATAGCAGGATCCAAAAAGATCCTAAGTCTTATTATTTCCACTTTCATGGCAATGTAATATCCATCTCTCAAGCAAGTCAAATTTCAGGGTTTTGTTTTGTGTACAGAGAATATTTTATGCTTGAGTCTCTGTTATATGATGAAATTTGCTATAAAACTCTCTTGAGTGCTAAAGGACCCATCTTAAATTCAGTACCCTACATGCTCAAGAAAGAGCTGTGAAGATATAATAAAAGAGAACATGTTTGGGCAAAAAGAATTCTGTTTTTTCTGTATAAATTTGATAAATATTGGTATGTAATAAAAGGAATAAATAATATGGTAGCTCATCATTGGGATTGTTATTCATTTACATCTATACTGTATTTCACACTGACACAAAAGAGTAATAAGCAGCCAACGTGTAACTGAATATTATTGTATGCAATAATTAATTTTCTCTTTGAAGTAATGTCAAAAAAGATCTTGTTGTATTTAGCTTAGGAATAAAATGTGTGATAAATTGGACAATTGTTAGGCTGAAATTTTTGGTTTTCATTTAAAATAATTTTTTTTTTTTTTGAGACCAGGTCTCACTATTTTTGCCCGTGGAACTGCAGGCTCTCGTTGCCCGGGGTACCACAGACTCAAACAATCCCCAGCCTCAGCTTCCCAGGTAGCTGGGATTACAGGTGCGCACCACCACGCCCAGCTATTTTTTTGGAACTAGGTCTTGCTAAGGGCCCCAGGTGGGACTCGAACCGTGATCCCTAGCCCCGGCCACTTCATAGGCTGAAGCTTACAGGCACGAGCCACCATGCCTGGCCTCATTTTAAATAACTTTTATGTAGTTTCTCTCATGTGCAGATTGCTTTTACAAATGTCATTTTGCTGCTGCATAATCTATGAATAAAGAGTTAGTTATGAAAATTAATAATATAAAAAGATACATGGGAAAATATTTAAGTCTTATGTCTACCAGGGGGCATCATACTCTCTTTTAAAAATGAACATGTATTTCTTTAAATATAATTAAAATATTTGATTATATATATATTAACATTTAAGACAGGTCATCATCATTGTAATTATTGGAATTGGGCTTCAACAGAAATCAGTGGGAATAGTTGCTTTATAGTAATATATAAGATATATTTAGATAAATTTCCAAGTACAAGTTTAAGCCTCATATCTGCTACTAGTCAAACCTCATTTTCTTATTTAAAAGATTGGAATAATAGTACCAGCCATTTAGAATTATTGTCAGAATTATGGTAACTAATGTATTAAAAAAAATCTGTACAGTAAAATACAAGTCTTAGATATTTATAACAAACAAAGATTGAAAACTTTGAACTTCTGCTTGAATCAATACTTCTTTTCTACCTTTGACCTACAGATAGAATATGCACCAAGTGCATTTCAGGGAACATGAGCTGCCCCTTTCCTATGGTTCTGTGCCAGAAGGTGCCTTAGACTTATGACAAGCATTTGGCTTTCAGTAGCTCTGCTTCAGGCCAACCCTGTTGACTATGCATTTATTCATGAAGGATGGGTAACTTTGGATGGGTTCATTGGGAAACTTAATCCTTTTGCTTTTTCCCTCTCATGCACGATCATTCTATTGACGATCTTTTACAGGAAGAGTAAGCTTTGTCTATATGTAATGAATGGCACTATCTATCTCCTCACAGCATGCAAAATTGTGGGTCCTGAGGTACCCCTCAATCTTCCCACTTACACTTCTCTTCAAAATATTAAAAGCACTTTGAATCCTTGTTTTGCTTTGAAATTCCAGGTAGCGCTGATATTAAAGGGTTCACATAATTAGGTCAGACCCAATAGGATTATCTCCCTTTTGATTAACTCAGTAAACTGGATTAAATTATATCTATAAAATCCCCTTTCTATGTATCATATAATCTTATGTGTAACATGACAGGGAATGTCTTAGCATTCTTAGTAATTTTATATGAAATTACCCTTTTATTCTTCTGAAAACTCTCCTTTGAATGTTAAGATGTTTCTCAGTACATATATAATTCCTCAGTCAAATTGCTCAGTAATATTCTTTTGCACACATTTACCATAATTTAATAATTTTTCTCTTGATATGGATATAATTTAAAAAATTATAGTATTTTTATATTAACATTAATGCTGTGTGTTGACAACCTAATGATCTCTTTTAGATAAATTGCTAGCTGTGAAATTATGATCAAAGAATGTGCATAATTGAAATATTGGTATACCTTTCTGTGTTTTGAAAAAAATTGTATCAATTTAACCATTAATGATTTATCAAGTTGCTTGTTTCCCTACACCTATGCCAACACTGGACTGTAATAGTTCTTTTAATCACTGCTAATTTAATAAGAAGGTATATTTTGTCCTCTTTATTCATTCTTCATTGATTATTAGTAAGACTGAGTATCTGTTTACTCTTTCCATGTCTGTTCATTTGGGAACTGTCAATTCATTTCCTCTATTACTCAGTTTTTAATTATAAATGACAAAAGTTAGTTCATATTATTTACTGGGATGTTATAGGGGAGCTTTCAGAATCAAGTAAGATGGTTAGAGAATGAGACTTGGGCTGGGTAGTGGGAGCTACAATAAATCTAAAACCAAAGAACAGGGCAGTTAGCATGCTGTCACTGGCATCTTTCATGCAATCCACTACCACAGATTTTGAGTACTGTTGTGAACCAATTCTCAGCTGCTCCTTTGTCTTTTTGCCATTTGTTTTTCATTTTCTTACAAGAGAAAGAGCCATAGAGAAGCTAAATATGTCTCTCTCCTATATACCTGGTATTAAGTGAGTAACTCTCTTTAGATGCCATTTTAAATAGCTTATCTACGACAAAATAGATTGAGAAAGGGGAAATCAGCTGGAACTTTTACTGGGAAGAACAAATGTACTTCTGCCTTCTCCAAGGAGAAGAGATAGGGGATTAAGCCTTGAAGGAATAGAAAGTAAACAGAGAGATGTTCGGAAATAAATATCAAAAACTTCATCTAGCCTTCAGAGTCCCTTGAATAAATTAAACCTTTTGCTAAAGACATGTTTTGAGGTGGTAGATTTTTGCTTCCATATAGTTCTACTTTTGGAACTTCTTTAAGAAGTTCTACAGTTCAGGTTGAGTTTTTCAATAATTTTGTAAAGCTGTGCTTTTAATCCTGAGAACTGATCTGTCTAATTGTACAATTGTGTACAGGGGGTTCAGATGATAGGATTTGGTATGGGGGTGTTCTGGGTCCCTCTTAGAAAGAAATCAGCAGATGAAAGAAACAAGTTTATTAAAGAAGAGAGAGAAAGGACAGAGAGATGCCTGCATAGTCAGAACCAAGCAGTCTTAAAATGTGAGAGGGCAAGATTAGGGGTATTTTAGGACCCCCAAACCTGTCTGCTCTAAGTGGGTTTTACCATCACTACATAAGATAAAAAGCTCTAGCATTTAAAACCTTCAATAGAAGAGAACTTTAATACAATCAGTGTGCAATAATAGAGGGAAGAGAAAAAATATAATTAAAATAGCTTCCCCATGAAACACCCAAAGTTACCTATCACCTTGTGGTTAAACGCCCAGTCAAAAAGGGTTGGTCCAAAGCAGGGCTGCTGAGGCTTGAAAGCTTTGCCTCAAATCTAAGCCACCATCTGGTGGAGACACATAGAAAAGGGGCAGAAGAGGCCAGGAACATCTGGAAGGAAAAGAGAAAAATCAAATTCCAAATCAAGTTAAAGGCTGCCAAGCTGGGCACGGTGGTTTGTACCTGTAAGCTTCAGCCTATGAAATGGTTGGGGCTAGGGATCACGTTTCAATTCCCAGTGGGGGGCATGTAGTGAGACATAGTTCCAAAAAAATATAGCGGGGCGTGGTGGTGTGCTCTTGTAATCCCAACTACCTGGGAAGCTGAGGCTGGGGATTGCTTGCGTCTGTGGTATCCTGGGCAACATGAGCCTGCAGTTTCACAGGCAAAAAATAGTGAGACCTAGTCTCAAAAAAAAAAAAAAAAAAAAAAAGACAAAGACTGCCATTGTCATTGTCATTTGTCCACAGCTCTTACCCACCTCTCTTTCAAGTGTTTCCTTCATGACCCCCATGTCCATGGTACAAGTTCATGACCTACAAGTAAGCATAGTTTCTTCTTCCAATGTCTCTATTCAACCTGCCTTTCTCAATTCTACCTTTTCCTCTTCTCTTCCAAGTCCTTTTTAGCTTCCCCTTGCTGCTCAGCTCCACCCTTCCTTAGTGAGGCAGGGAACCTGTAACATCCCCTTTCTATGGGGATTTCAGTGTCACAAAGGGAGGAGATCTGTAGTGCATAGAGATCTGTACTGCACTGGGCTGGGAGGGTTTCCATTATACTTTGCTCCTTGGTGGGATTTATTCCTTTCTAGAGTTTATTACTTTGGGATTAGGTTTGGAATGGCTTTCTGTAATAGAGAATTGTCTTTTTTTTTTTTTTTTTAATACTAGGTCTAGCTATGTTGCCAGGAGTAGTCCCGATCCCGCAGACTCAAGAGATCCCCAGCTTCAGCCTCCCAGGTAGCTGGGTTTACAGACGCCCATCACTGTGCCCAGTAGCTTTTTTCAAGACCAGATCTTTCTATGTTGCCCAGGGTAGTCTGGAACCAGTGAACTGTAATGATCCCTGTCCTCTTGCCTCCCAGCACTTGGATTACAGGTGTGTACTACCACGCCCTGCTTGATAATCCTCTTTACCTCCACCTCTGACTGATAATCTTTTCTGACTCTATCTCCAATTCATGAAATTACCATAAAGTGTTTGCTTAGGGGTCTTTTGGGTTGGTTCTCTATAAAGGTTTTCTGACTCCACCTCAGATTCCTGGGAACTTCCATCCTAAATTTTTCTTCTTTATCCATCATTATTTAATTCCTAGAGGGTTTCTTGTAGATGGAATTAAACTTATATTATGTGAACAGTTTTTAATAGAAAAAAAGATTAGAGTTTGAAGCAAACCACAAGTTCAGTCTGGAGTCCTGCAGGAAGCTGGTTGAGAAGACTTATAAATGGGGGGGACGGGGAGGAGGAGGGAGGACTTGAAGTATCTTCATAGGGCCTGAGGGAACAGTGGTGTTTTGTTTATAGTTCAGTGTCATCAGGTATATAGAGAAATAGCAATAGGCACATTTAGGAACAGTCATTTTGAAAGTTGCTCTGAAGTTGATAAAAGTTGTTTTGTATTTTTTTTTTTTTTTTTAAGAGATACTAGGTCTCACTATGTTGCCCAGGGTTGTATCGAACCCCGGACTCAAGTGATCCCTAGCCTCAGCCTCCCAGATAGCTGGGATTACACACCCAATTTATCTTTGGTTTCTTTGTGTCATTTAATATTCAGAGTCCAGGGCAGAAGCAGGTGAGGTCACAAACTTGAACTATAATAATCAGTGAGGTGAGAGTGATAGGGTTAAAAAGTCTGCACTTTCAAGAGCAGAATTTCTTGATTCTTTGGCATTCTATAGTGAAAAGTGGGTCTTATTCTTCAACATGCATTTGTGTAAGGTGGACATTCATATGCTGGATAGGCAACATGTTATTGGGAGATAAGGACTACCCCCTTTTAAATACCTTTTTACTATAGGTTCTTCCGCCTGCACTAAGCAGCTGCTCAAGATCAAACCTTAGTGACCAGGATAGACATAGGTTTATTCACAAATACATATGGGGAAAACAAACTAAAAGAGTCCAGACCCTTACAAGTGTTCCAAACGGAATAGAGCCCCACTTCCGCGTGGGGGTTACCTCAGTCTTGGGGTACTTCTGGTCGAAAATGCCAGGTTATGTCCTTGACACCTGATCCTCTGTCACTCCAGTTGGCACCAGATGAATCCTACCAACACAGGTGGGTCTCAGGCAGGTCTCCCTGAGGCAGGCCTATCTGAGTTTCACTGTGGCCCCGCAGTTCACCAGGGTCACCTCCCTCCGCCTTCATACAGCTCTAGATCTTCAGGAACCCGAGTGCTGGGAAGGTGAGGAAGCTCCAAAGGACTCAGCTCTTGGGTCCTTCTCCTCCTGAGACCAAAAACCTCCCCGCCTGATGTCAATTTCCAGGCTCTCACTATCACTCTACTCTCCTCGCTCCTCTCCAAAATCATATCTCTCTTTCTGCCCCCTTCCTCTCTTTTTATCTTTTTCTTGCTCCCCTCCCCTCATCAACCAGAGGGCCCCAATTCACAACCACATCCTTGGTGGTCTGTACTTCCCTTTTCCCTCTGGGCCTTGGGAGAGTCACCTCCTCTGGACCCTTCATTAGCATAATCAACAAGTCTACCCAGATAATCACTTTACTGGAAAAAGGGTAAGTGGTCTTATCTGGCCTCAGGCTAGTTTTATTCTCTGTGTCTTTCAGATGCAGGTGATAACAATGCCCACATTCTTTCCTCAGTGAAAGGAATTGGGTCCATATTGGGTCCCTGGCTTCAAACACACTGCCCCCAAAATACAACAAATGTCCTTCATTTTTCTGAGTGCAGTATATTTCTTTCTTTTAAAACATTTTTTACATTAGGAGTATTTTACTTTGCTGTGTATGTTGCATGCATCTTTCACTTCCTTTATATATTTTCTTCTTCAATAATTCTGGCAAAATAACCCTTTGTGAAAAATCATTAGAGGAATGTTAAGGAGCAAATTCCAAGCTATTGAATGATTATCTCAATGAACACCACTCCCTAATATGTTTACAAAATCTACTCCCATCTCCATGCTTGAGATTTTGGGCAATGATGATCACAGCTGTCAGCATGGGATAAACCTGACTTCCTGAGTAGGGGACTGTTCAGAGTTAGGGGCAGAATTAAGCAGCTCTGCTTTGCTTAAAAACTGAACATATGCATCCTCTCATTCTTCTGCTTTTCTAACTTCAACTTGCACCCTGGTATCTCACTTCAGAATGTTGTTAATAGGAAATGCCAGCCAATTCATCTCTTTCTCTCTTTTTCAAAATTCCTCTTTTCATATTTGCTTTTGAGTCTTATCCTGACTTCTGAAGTCTACAGATGGTCTACGGCCATACCACCCTGAAGGCGCCCGATCTTGTCTGATGTCTACAGATGAGCACTCATACCGAGGTCACCCTCCATATCTCCAATCTCTCAAAATGATCTGAACCAGTTTTTGCCTCAAGAATTTGAAATGATGGATATAAACTGATATAGCATTGTGTCATAACAAAACAAACCCAGCTGTCTTGGTCATGGTTTAACCAGGAGCTCTATGAAGGGGGAAGATGGTTTGTTATGCAGCACCTTTGCCTACCAACTCTATTTAATCTTGTGAGATAAAATTCACCTGAATTCCTTTTTCAGCAGTAAAACTGATGCTATTTGGACAAAAGAATATGGGCCAGTCAAGTGTGGGTTGCAGGATTGCATATCTCAAATTCCTTCTATGCTCCTGAAGCTTGTTGCATAACCCAGAACTGTAAGAACTAACTGTAAGACCTAGGGTAGCAGAGTGACTGATGAGGAATTTCTTGTTAGAGCCAACATTCTTAGGTATCTTTGGAATGAAGTTCCTTAATAAAAGTGAATTGAGAAAGTTGTCTTTTCTCCCTAGTATTGGACCTTCATCATTGCAAACCTCTTAAGACAAATAATTTAAAAGAAATGATGATATGATGTGGATAATTCTATTAAGCCTCTCTTATAATACATATTTCTTAGATGTCAGTTTCAGAATTTGTTTGGCTCTGTCAGAAACGTTCTTCCTCAACGCATGCCGTTGCATGCCTTTGCTCAACTAGTTCTCCTTAATCTTAAGGAAAACTTATTTCTTCTAAAGTGATTCACAGTCTTTCTTTTGAGTCCTTCTCCAGACAGACTCAGTATGAATATTTGCAAAAGTCTGGAGAGATGCAGCTGAACTTTGTATATGCTTTAGATAAAGATATGTAATACCAAAGGAAAAAAAGAAAAGAAAAGAAAAGAAAAGCAAGAAAGAAAAAAATTAGCTTTTATATAAAACCAGAAAGGGGTCAAAAAGATAACTAGAACATGCTTTTCAAAGGGCTCAGTGGGAAAATAAATTCATATTTCCAAATCAATACTTTCCAAAGCTCATGGAGAAAATAAATAATGGTTTCCAAGTAACAAGGTTTTTCAAATTTACTCCTGAGAGTTAAAATCTGTAAGTAGTACCCAATGATGCTTCAAACCATTCTTTAGTGTATTCTCATCAGTTTTTTTCTGAACTCCTATTACACAGCAATATTTTCTTCTCTGTTTTTGTAAGGATATGCACATGAGTAGAAATTTTCTCTTCTGAATTTTCTGTTAATTGGAAAAATATAATTTTCAATGCTAGGTGAAAATTTAAACAGACCTATGTACAATATTATGATGAAATATATAGGAAAGGCCTACCAATGTTCCCTCAATAACAATTTAGAAATATGTCCTCTTCTGGGCTAAAATTGAATTTGTCTTTTTAGTGGATTGTTTTTGAAATACTGTTTAAGATCAAGACTCATAGGGATAGTATGTGGACATGTGAAAGTAAATGTGTGTATGTGTGTGTATGTAATTTTTCATGTCATGAATCAATTCTGGAATGATTTCTCAAAATTGCTATAGTCCCTTTCTCTTGTTCATGAAGAATAATTGGGTTCTTTGTTCAATTCAGTCTTCCCCCTGAGAAAATGAGGCAGAGAGGGTTGGAGGAGTAATTTCAGAAACAGTTCACAAAAGCAAACCAGAGGAAATTTAATTTTAACTATAAAAACAAACAGAACTCAACTCCTCTCCATGTAATAAGCTAGGAAAGGTGTGTCCTATCACAGTATTAAGTGTTAAACTTCAGAGCTGGAGCACTCACACTGAGACTGTGGGTTAACAGAAGGAATTGTGTATAGAAGATACTAGGAATGGCACAAATGACTAATCTTCATTTAGACTTTTTACTATCAGCTAGAACCAGAGTGATTCACTGTAGACTGAGTCTGGTCTCACCTATACTGTACTATCATATCCTCTCGTCTCTTTTGACTCTTTTCAAGATATATTTTGACACACATTTCCCAAAATATTGTCTCCTTGTATGCCCCTAGTTTTGCTATTTTCTCTGCCTACTTGTCCCACTCCCTGGCTTTCTCCTTAGCTCATCACTTCTTCCTTCTCCTGCTGTCTTTACTTTCTCTTCTCTTTTATCCCACCTCCTGTCTCATTCCTCTCTTTAAAGATAGGATCTAATCCAAGGCAAACTTGAGACATTTCAATCTCAGCTTTTCAAAACTGGCCCCACTTTTATATCCATTAGTGTTATTAGTGTTTATTTTCCCCATCAAAATTAAAAAAAAAAACAATTGGAACTTATTTATTCCAAATATTTTCCTGGGATGAATTTAAGCTTAATGACTACCAAAGTATTCAAAGGGATAGCATGCCAACGTAGTTTAGGGAGAGACTGACTGGAGTTCTGGGGTACTTCCATGTGCCCTACTATCCCGCTTCTTTTGTTCTCAATATAATTTCTTGAAATATCAGCATGTTACTTTCACTTTCAGAGCCATGGGATGCTCAGGCAAGCCCTCTTGAGAAGAGGGAAGTGATAAATACTGGCACTGTGTTTCCAGATGCAGTAAACTGAATCAGAAGTTCAGGTACAACCACAGAACCATGAGAGGACTGGTTGCTAGAACAGGATGATTATTTAACTCTAAAGATACCTGTAAAGATAGTGAGCTCTGAAACTAGGAACTGATTTATAACAGCCAAAATCTGATGGGATGCAGATGCCATTGTATTAAAATATCAGATCTTAATGTTTTAATCCAGGAATTTGACAGATATGGTCAAGATACTATGAATATCCATTGTCAGTCCTGGGGCAGTGATCATAGGAAGATCACCCCAACCACACTCATGGCCCTTAGATGCTCTAGATGCTCCACAGACCCTCAAAATAAGATTTGACCTTTAAACCTACCTCGGTGTCCTCATTCTGGAGAAATGTCCCTAATCACCCAGCTGGCAGTGCAGTACTCCTCCCAGTGCTACTGCAGGATCTTGCTTTCATGAGAACTCTCACCATACAGTCTGGAAGTACCTTTCTCTTCTTCCTCTTCCATGAGATCTAGCAAGATAAAGGCACAGTCTACACATTGAACCATGACCACCATGCTGACTGTGTGACTGTCATAGATTGGATGCTAACAAATATTTGTCCAATGAATAAATACATGAATGATGTCCTTTAGGACAGTAAACAAAGGAATACTTAAATCATTGCAGCACCAGTGTCCAGTACAAACTTCTGCTAAGAGGGGAAAATGTGCCTTTGAACCCAAATTGTGTCTGAGTCCTTGTTATTGTTAAAATTTGTCAACAAGTTTATAGAAAGCTACCAGAGCAGTGGATGGGAAGTAGGGGAGAAGGGAGGTGCTGACTCATTCCCTTGAACTAGCAAGGTATACAATACACAGCACACAAAGGGGAGAAACTATCCATTCTCCCATGGAAATCAGTGAAACAAAAGGGGTCTGGGTAGACACCTCCCTTTCCTCCTTGCCAGCTCTGAATTGCAGTCTATTTGTATTCATCAAGACTATACCTTTGAAATTTTAGGATTGGCTCCTCCTATTCTTTCTGGGATAATAAAGCCAGGAGAGAAATACTGGGATAAGTTCCAGCTTGCACTGTGCTGTGAGAGCCAAGGGAGGGCATGGGGCATTTGTACATTTATAGAAGTTGAGTGCAAAGTACGCAGAATTGAACCAGGATTGGGATGGCGTAGGTAACTGATACTTTTTCTTATGAATCTTTTTGTATAATTTGAATATCTAAAATTACCTGCATGGACTATTAGAAGGGGAGGATGTGGAATTAGCAGCACAGGGTCAGGGTCACCCAATGAACTGTGGTGGAAGATGACTGCTGCTTTAGTAGTGAGTATGATGTGATAATATACCCTAAAGAGGTATGAATTCATTCCCCTAAATCATACACCAATGTTGTAAACCAATGTTACTTCCATAAAAAAGAGGAAAATATGTATAGTTATAGAGAAAAAAGACAAAATATTGAGGATGAATTTATTTTGATTATTGAGCTAAAAGTCTAGGTAACATATAAATGAGATTTTAGCATACATTTATATACATCATTATGGTAATAGAGATTTTGGAGAACAAAAAAACAAATAATCTGCATGAAGGATTTTGATCAACTAGTAAAAACATTAACCTTTCAAAACAAAAAAAATGTAGGTTTGAGAAAATAGGCTTAGAGCATATAGGCCAGTGGAGGGAATTCATGAGTAATGATCATACTGGGGAGAAAGACTGGTTTGATTGGTATGATTAGTTTGGCTCCTTCGTGATGCAGCTGGCAAGATAAGCAGAGCATGATGTAAAAGGAATGCTCACTCAGTGTTCCTGGATTTGGTTCTACATGGTCCATCCTCTCTGCTCCACGCCTTAGTCTGGTTCCAGTTTCTCAGTTCCATGAGCTGATGACTTAATTGCCTATCTGCCTTCTTCATGATTTGTGCACTTAACTTTTGACCTCAATTTTCTTTCCAATAATAGTTCATTTCTTGTATGAGCTTCTAAAATATTTATGGTCATCTTCTCAAGTAACACAGTTCCTGACTTGATATAATTTTCAGGATGTCCATTCCAGAGGCTTCCCTGGGACCAGACCCGCTCCTGATTTGTCCCTGTTGTATGCAGTGGCACTGTATTTACTGCAAAGGAACTTGAGGAAGACCTGAGTTGAGTTGATGACAGGTAGTAGACACAAGGGGTCAGTCCCTATGGTCTTACCAGCCATCTCTGGGGACCTGTCTTCTTTCCTGGCTGGGTGACATTGTGTAAGTTACATCAACTTTCTGAGCCTTTCTTCACCTACATGTGTAAGAAACTGAGAACTTATTCTTCCAAAAAAAAGCTCAATATCAGCATTGTAACAGGGATATACTCTTACACACTATTCTTAAATGTGCAAAGCCAAACCAAAAATAAAAATGAAGTATATAGTTTCATTCCTCTAAAATTGCTCTATCATCATGAAAGAGCACATGTGCTCCAAGGTCCCCTCTCCATGTAGCTGAGCCTGGAGTCCAGGGTCAGTTTCAGTGTCACTAGATGAATTTTTGTTCAAGTCTATGAAGAAAGTAATTTCTTTAAGTAAATTCTTTGCCTGTCAGATCAAGTGCTCAATTTTTCAAATTTCTTCTCCCTCCCACTATTTCTTTCCACGATGGCATCTGAATGTGGGGCTTAAGTGATATTGCGGTGGTGGAAGGAAATGGGGCTCTCTGGAGTCCATTGGGTTCTTGCTAATGTCTGTGGGTCAAGGCTAGTTTATGCTACTCTCTGGACTGGTGCCCACTGAGGCAGACAATGTCCTTTCCAGAGTGTTTTGCTAGTGTTTCATGTAGAAGCCTATTTTTGGTGCAACTTACAGATCATTCCCTTTCCTGCAGACTGACCCTGCCTCAGGATACTGCAGAAGTCTAGTATAACTCTGCTAGGTTGCCAGGCAGTCAACCTTACTTCATGGACCTTCATTGGTGGTGAGCTGTAAAATGATTAGCAGTTAGTTCTAGTGCAAGCAGCCCTATCTGTAGCACTTCAGACTTCTGGGATAGAAATATTCCCACCTTGGCATTTTAAACTCCCAGTATGTCACCAAATAGAACCGGGAAAAGATATGTTATAGATATAATGATATAATGATGCAAATTACCTAGTAATGCACAGATAGTAGTAAAATGTAGTAAAAAAAATGACTATGGAGTGATCGCTTTGAGTATTTAATTATTTTTATATTTTAATAGATTGATTTAATTGCAAATTCAAATAATTTAATTTTGAATGATTGCTGTGTTTAACAACTGAATTGCAAACTTCCTGGCAGTTTAACAGTCTTCTCTGAGCTGATGAGCCAGCTGTGGTTCACCATTTACAGATTGCAGCATCTGTTTGTCAAGAGTTCTAGAGTTGGAAAGTAAATTGCATTTCCCTTTTCAAGGGGCAGGTTTGGAGACCTGCTTTTAGGTCCATTCTCAGCTTTGTTTATGTTGTTACAGAGGCAACTTCAGTGATGTAATAGCCTACCAAATACTAAAGAGGAAGCTATGCTGTAGCTCCTCTGCCATGGCATTAGTCTTGATTTACATACTCACCTACTGGTGGAACTGGTCAACTGTCATTATGTCAAATTCCTCTTGAAACAAATTCACTCAATGGAATTTCACAGAAACCTATTTCACCAAATGAGAAAGGTAACAGACATTCATTGAAAAAAATTTTTTTGGTTTTAATCAGCTATTTTTCCTAGTAATTGTTTAAGAAGAATGCTAATTTTGGCCTCATGTAACAGCTGGAGGAAAGAGGCCCAAAGAAAGGAAGCTGTATTCAATGTTTGTTTAGAAGTCTGCATAGACATCTCCTTCCTCCTCCTCCTCCTGTAGGACTGTTCTGTGTGGCCATTTCATTCTTCAGCATCTCAGTCACTTCCTTCTCCACTTAGCAGATTCCACAATTTAGCCTGTTTCAGAAATTGTTAGTGGTGCTAGAGGAGAATATTACTGCTCTAGCTCTTCCACTGGATGGATGACTGTTTAAACAAAACCAATCAAAACAGAGCTTGACTGGCAAAAATAACAAACCCAAGAGAGTTCTGGAGATGGAAACCAGCACAAAGCATTCCTCACAGCACTGGTCTTGGTACATAGCGATCTCATTGTCTCCTTTTAATCACCTAGGGATTTTAAAATGTCAGACTCAAGTGTCTGGGCTTGCAGGTATTGAGAAACCACTGAAAACTTGTGAAGGGAAAAGACAAGATCAGATTTGCATTAGACATTCAACTATAGTAGCACTATATGAAGGACCCCAAAGGTGGGATTTTAAGCAGAAAAGTCCTTTTTTAGAACCCAGGTAAAAGATGAAACCTAAATTCCAGTAATGGAAGTAATGCAGTTTTAAGAGTTTTTTTTTTCCTGGCTGCCCTTCTTTATCATTGTGCCCTATTTCTTTCTAGGAATTTGTGGAAAATTTTAAATTTGTATTTATAGTTTGCTTTCTATTCTGTTCCTGCCCTGGACTGTAATTCTACCAACAGGCCAGCTTCATTTCCCAAAATATCATCATTCACTGTAGTGCTTGATTTTCGATAAGTATCTGTGGAAGGAAGAGGAGCGCTGAGAAGAAAGAGATTCTTTGCCTCCTTGGGAGACGTTTAGTTATGTTTTAGAGTACGGAAAAGATGTCCATGGAGAAGTAGAAAGTACAGAGAAAAGATGATAATAAATGATGCAGGTTCTAGACAAAGTAAGAGTGGACAGGACATTCATGATAGTAGAGGAGGTAACACTGCTTGGAAGGGTCACTGTTCTTCAGAATTGGAAGGAAGAATGGCAGCGTATAGAGGTTAGTGGGTTTGTACATTATCAGACTATCGATGTAGTCATCAAATGAAAGTGCAGGGAGAGAAAAAGGGCGGGCGAGAGAGAAAAGGAAAGAGGAGGGGAGAAGGAAAGGTAGAAGTGGTAAGGAGGGGAGTCAGAAAATTGAAAGGGGAATTGAGAATTTCAGGAGGTGGAGGGAATTTAACAAAATTACTCTTAGGAATGGAGTAAGCAACCAAAAATGCTTTAAACGGCCCAACTGAGAAATAGTTTGACCAAATTAGTGTAACCCCAGATCTCGCTGTGCCCTGAAGTGGAACAGGTAGAAGAGAGGGTGACTGTGGTGGCCATTTGCAGGAGACCATCTCTTTTCCTGGTTAATCTTGTATCTCACTGCAACAAAGAGAGAGATTTCAGGATTCCTGGAATGGGTTTAAATGAATCATTCATCTCTCCAGCTGTTAAGAGTTTGGAATGTGTCATAATACAAGCACTCAAAGCCGGCTCTCAGCGGTCTCCCTCTCTGGAGAAGGCAGCATGAAGGAGCCTGGAGCCGGCCTGCCTGCTGTGTCCTAGATCTGCCTGCCCTTCCCTATAACGTCCTCCAGCAGGAGAGAATCTTCTAACTTAGAAATCTTACTCCTATCCAAACATCATGAGCACATAGGTGAGTGAGTGCCTTCTTAAACGAGTGAACATGCGTTTGGACTTTGATAGACTTGGACTTGATTTCTGAATCTGGCTCTTAGAAGCTTGGGATCTTGAATAAAGTACCTGACTTTTCAACCTTTATTTCTTCAAGCTAAAATGGGTGAAATCACTGGAAATGCAGAAGATTAAAGTAAGATGGCATATGTAAATCATGGAGTTGAACACAGAGTTGAGCACATGAGGTAGACACCCAAGAAATTTTGTCACTGTTCTCCCTCCTGAGCTCTGACCCTCCCTCCCTTTGGCCTCCTATCTTCCCTGTCTCACATCTGAGTAAGAGTATAGGAACAAGACTCCTCAGAGCAGGAGGAGGCCCTTTTGTCATTGACAGTAGTGTTTTTTTCTTTATTGAAGTAACACACACTTGCTAAAAACTCAGACTATACAAAAGAACAACTGAGGCCGGGCACGGTGGCTCGTGCTTGTAAGCTTCAGCCTATGAAGTGGCCGGGGCTAGGGATCGCGGTTCGAGTCCCGCCTGGGGCCCGTAGCGAGACCTAGTTCCAAAAAAAATAGCTGGGCGTGGTGGTGCGCGCCTGTAATCCCAGCTACCTGGGAAGCTGAGGCTGGGGATTGCTTGAGTCTGTGGTACCCCGGGCAACGAGAGCCTGCGGTTCCACGGGCAAAAATAGCAAGACCTAGTCTCAAAACAAACAAACAAACAAAAAAAAAAACAAAACAGAAAAAAACAAAAGAACAACTGTCTCATTTTTCCTTACACTCAGTTTCACTCTTTAAAGAAAATCATGGCTCTTTATTAAAAGTGTTGGATTTTAATTATTCTGGTGTCTTCTCAATTTCTCTAAAAGTTATGTTTATATTGATAATTAATTATCAGGGTTTTTTTGTTTGTTTGTTTGTTTGTTTGTTTTGAGACTAGGTCTTGCTATTTTTGCCCGTGGAACCGCAGGCTCTCGTTGCCCGGGATACCACAGACTCAAGCAATCCCCAGCCTCAGCTTCCCAGGTAGTTGGAATTACAGGCGCGTGCCACCACGCCCAACTTTTTTTTTGGAACTACATCTCGCTAGGGGTCCCAGGCGGGACTCGAACCGCAATCCCTAGCCCCGGCCGCTTCATAGGCTGAAGCTTACAAGCACGAGCCACCGTGCCCGGCCTTTCATTATCAGTTTTAAAAATTTCTTATTTTTATTACTATTTCTCAAAAATTTAGCATACTTACACTACCATCCCATATCTTCTTCCCAAATAATTATTACTCTTTTTTATTTCTACTATTGCTTACTTAATGACTTTAAGCAAGATATAATGTTTTATTTTTCCTCTGTGCATTCTATGTAGCATCTTTTGACTCCATTGTAAGACTGATTCACTGTCATATCAGCTTTCCTCTGTCCTTTTAGGTTATATTTCCTAACATTCACAATACTTCATTTTTATATGGTCAAGTTCATAGCATTGGCCTTCTCTTTTGGCATTGTAATTAAGTAATTAAGTCTTCTGTGCTTCCTTGAGAGATTCTAAAAGGTAAATGCCAGCGAATAATGCTGACAGTGTTATCACTTTGTGAATATTATTTATCTACTTTCTTGTTTGGATTTTCATGTTTTTTAAGGTTTTAACTGCCTTTATTTTTTTCTTTGTATGATTTTATTATATTTTAACGCATTTAATGTCTCAGCAATCAAATATATTGTCTTTTTTTCTGAACGCTTTCTCACTGGACACCTGCTCTTGCAAATTCAACTCGTTGCTTACTAGTAAAACAGGCTACAAATCAGTACTATTGGGACTTTCATTAATTACTCCTGTGAATTCAGTCTAACCTGTCCAAGATTCATTGTATTCTTCCTTTTTATTAATCCAGTTGACAGAAAAAATTTCAAAGACTAATACCTGAGAAAGAGTACAGGTAAAGTAAATTTTCTAAGGCTTTACTTGTCTATTCTTATGTTGAATAGTAGTTTGGTTTAAAAAAATCTAGGGCAAAAAATTTTACTGAGGGCATCAATTGACTTAGAATATGGTGAAGCTGATAGTAATCTAACTGTTTTTCATTATAAATGATCTATCTTACTTAACTGTTTCATCATAAAAACTTTTAGAATCCTAACTTTTGAATTTTAATGTTCTGATATTTTTAAATTATGTTAGTAAATATAAACTTTGTTTTGAACAAATCAATTGTTCAGTCTGAAGTCTTAACACTGAAAAATTCTTCTTTTAGTTTGATAATTATTTAATCTATTTTCTTTCCCTTCACCTCCCCTTTTAAGAATACAATATTGAAGATTATGTCTATATTGTCTGTGTCTAACATTGCTACTATTTTTCTCCCTAAATTGTTTACAGGTATCTTCATGGGAAACACATTTGTCAACTTGTGTTCAGTTTTTGTATCATTTGTTTATTTTGCCTCTAGTCTTACAGACTCCATTCATTTTCAGTGTTACTGAGGTCAGCATCTGTTCACCCACTTCCTTTCAGTAAGGCTTTTTTTCACACATTTGTAATACAGATTGTTTTGTTATTCTATATTCATCTGGGAAACCTTCAACTTCATAATGATTTTGAATATTTCCTAACATTTTTTTTCAAAATGTTTATTGGCTTTTCCTCAGTTATCATAACTCATTTTTCTAAAATTCTTTTTGCTCTCAAAATGTTTAAAATGCCAAAATTTCTTTTTTTGTGTGATGCTTCTTAGCATCTTTTAACAATATCCATCTATGAAAAATGTCTCCCTGGAGATATTAATGAGCATTTTTGCAGTTTTCTTCTTTCTGTTTACTCCATTACCTTCATTCACTTTATTCTCAATTCTGTGTTCTATAGTAGAAATTTTCCTTAGATTTCTGGTGATATTTGTGTGATTCTTTATGATCCTGAGCAGGGGAATCTTCTGAGTTCTTCATTGGAATCAATGACGGCATGAGTCTTGTCAATACTATTATAATTTGGGTGGACGTGTGTGTGTGTGTGTGTGTGTGTGTGTGTAAGTAATCAATGATGTTCATGTTAAATCTTTACACTTGGGTTGATTCCTTAGAGAAAAAGCTTTCAGCCTTCTGCCTGAAATGTCTTTCTATTAGTAATCTGGCACCTTGGTAGCTAATCAATTTATCCACACATTTTCCAGACTAGTATTCATAGTTCCATTTATATATGGTTTTCCCCAGAGTGAAAACTCTGTTTTAAACTTTCTGATAAACTGCCCTTGTGGGTAAAGAAAAGAAATTTAGTGACATAGAAAAACTGTAGGACTCTAAGGAGAGAGAGATAATTAAAAAACAAAACAACAGAACTTTCAACCAGTCTTCCGTATTCTGGTCCTTTACCATCCTTTAATTTCCTTGCCAATTTTTCAGCTTTCTTCCTTGTTGGTTAGATATGACCTTTTTAGCTCTACAAAGTTCTTTGGTAACTCTCATTTGTCTCTTTTCTATTCTAAATTTTCTGCTATTGTATGATCTCCATTGAAACTCTCTTTTTTCTTACCCCCACCCCCTTTACTGTGGTTTTATTGGTATTTCTGGAGGGGGGGGGGAGGAAACAAAGTTAGATTCTTGTGTTGAATTCACTGTCTGTATTTTCCTAAAGACAGTTTATAACTTTTACCCACTATATAATGCATCTTCAGTATTAACTACTCATTCACTATCAGCTAAAATATAACTTAGAAATGCTCATTGCATTGTATATTAAAGATGTTTGAACACTATTCATGTACCAACAGTGTTATACACCACTCTACAAATGTAACTGTCTTTCTGGTGATATTCTTCTGTCCGTGATAAATCAGAACAAAGAAAATCTTTATGACTAAGCCCATTGTTTTCAAATCTAAATAAGTTTCCAGGGAATAGTAGCCAAACACATTTTTATGGCCTCTAAATCAATAATATTAAAACTGGTAGTAGCTGTTGCCTTATGAAACACTGGGAGAGTGAGTTCAGTGGGGGTTCTTTGTTTTCCAGTCTGATCTTCAGTTAAAATAGATGAAGAAGTTAATAATTGACTTTATTAGTAGATCCCATTCATGCAACCTCGGTCCTCCATTCTGAACACATTTACCTAAATTTTGGTTATGTAGCTGAATGTTTTTAGCAAAATACTTTTTCTTTGGTATATGATAGCTTAACAAACTATAGAAATGATCCCTGAAAGTATTGTCTTTGGCATATGATAGCTTAAATGGGATTGAAACTTGCCAATTGCAACTTGAAAAATGTAGCTTCTTATTTATTTAATATAATTTATTCACATGGTAACATAATGCTGGACATTCAAAGACCAGGTTTTAATTCTGACTTTATCAAATTTTTGACAAAAAATTATCAGATTTCCCAGTGTTCTTGTTTCCCATTTAAAAATGTGTTGATGCCACTTATTTTGGCTTACTAATGAGGATTGCTAATAAATCCCTCCAATACCCAACTTGTTTAAAACAACATTGTATGTAATTTAGAAACAAAGGCTCACACCCTTCACGTGCTTAATACCATACCACCAATGCACCCATAATCCTTCACCACAGTCCATGTGTCTCTCCCAGTTTGCCTTCTACCTCCCTGCTCTGCCACCTCTGGTAGACTCAATTCTCCAGTCAGATTTCTAGGTGTTTTTTGTTAACTTGGTTTTATCTGACCATTGTTAAGTTTCTCTAGATTTCAAATATACGTGACATTATCTGGGACTTTCTTTGTCCTTTAGATTTACTCTGCTTAGCATAATGTCCTCCAGTTTATCCATGCTGTCACAAATAGCAGTTCTTTTTTTAAAAAAATAGATTAATATGCCATTTTATATATACAACACCTCTTCCTAATCTATTCATCTGTCTTTGAACATTTAGATTATTTCCATAACTCAATTATAATAATAGCACTGCAATGAGCATAAGGCTGCATATATATGTCCCTTTGGGTTAATGTTTTCACATTCTTTGAGTGGATTCCTAGGAGAGGAGTTGTTGGATCATATGGTTGATTTATTTTTAGTACTTTGAGAAACCTCCATACTACTTTCCACAGGTACTGGAACCATCTTCATTCCCACCCAAAGTACATGAGGGTTCTTTTTTCTCCATATTCTTGCCAGCACATTGCTTCTGGTCTTTTTGATATGGGTTATTCTCATTATGGTTTTGATTTACATTTCCCTGACGATAAGAGATGATAAACTTTTTTTTTTTTTTTCAATATTCCTGTTGGCCATCATTGTATGTCTTCTTTGGAAAAATGCCTATGTAGCTCCTCTGTTCATTTTTTTAAAAATTGGGTTATTTGTTTTGTTTTGTTTTGTGTGTGTGTGTGTGTGTGTGTGTGTGTGAATTTGTATGAGTTTTTTGTATATCCTGGAGGGGGATGTACTTTTAAAAAGTAGTGGAAACAAGGACTCCTGAGCTCTTTGCCTTTTGAGTATTCATGGATGAGAAATAACACACTAATTTGATTTTTTTTTATATACCAACTCTCCTTTTTAATATTCTGCCCCTACTTTTGTCCATGACTGAAGAGCAGAAATAGCTGAGATCATGAATTAATGTAGGTTCTAATCTTTCAAGGCTTCTTCTGTTTCATTTGGCTTGTCTCCTGACCCTGAAGTTAAATATAGGTTCCAAGATCTCACTGCTTCTCTTATGAAATTATTTTGTAAACAATAAGTAAGACCAAGTTTAGGAGATCTGTCTACATTTGGTAATCTAAACAGTTAAAATGTATAATGGTGCCAGCATTTTTTTTTTCCTTATATAATTTACTATAATGTCAACAGCTTTTAGTCATCTTAGTGTCATTCAGTGCTTTTCAGGAGAAAAATAAAAATTGTTTTCTGTAGTTACCTGCTCTGGACTTGGATTCCTGACATTGAAAAGATTTAACACATTCTATCAGTGACAGTGAACTGGAAGACAGACACAAAGCCATTCTCAAGGATTTCTGCCTTTCTTTCTGAAATACCTTTTGACCATTGGAAAGGGAGTAGATCATTTCCTTTTGTTTCTTTTAGTTTGTTCAAGTGATAAAGAAAAAGCGAGAGAACATTTCACTGAACAAGTTTTCTTTTTTTTTTTCCTTCCAAATGAAAGACTTCATTGTTCTACCTCTACCATTCACTGCAGACCCTGGAGAAAGTAGCAAACGATCAAGTAAGAGTGAAAAATGATTCCTGGTGCATTTTTAGAGTGGCAGGCTGTGACTAAATAGATATAAATTGATTTTTGAAAGAGGATCTCTATTATATTTTAGTAGTCTAATGGGGCTTGCTTTTGTCTTTGGTATGGCTTATACTTGATTGAATCAGGAATAAAGTCTTTAAGCTGACTTTATAAACCTGCAACACAATAATTAGTCACCAGTTTGATTAGATTTAACTAATTTAATTTGAAAATGTACTAGTACTTTTTTACACTTTTTTCTCTATGCAACTTCCTGTCTAACTTTCCTCCAGGGAAGTGCTTTTGTACCCTCTTCCTTGTATTTTAGTTCTGGGGGATAAAATTATAAACATACACATGAAATGTAGTGAGAATGTGTACTTGAATACTCAAAATACTCAATTTTTTCCCTTTGTTTTTACATTCTTAAATAAAGCTCATGAAACCTGTGGCATTGAGTGTGTTAGTATATTGACAACTTTACCCAAAACAGGAATGTTGAATATATAATTATTACCAGAAATCATCTAAGAGTTTTAGTTGTAAGGAAAAATAAAGTATGATAGAGTCAGGAATAGTTGTGGTGGTGTGTACTGTTTAGGATAAGCTATTAATGAATTGATAATGACAAGCCCATCATAAGTTTTAAGTAAACAAAGTGAAAAATGCTAACTGGGTACTTTGTCTCTGCCACTGCCTGGAGTTACAAAAGAGAATCAGCACCATATGAGAAGAGTTGTACCATATTTTCCACTGAATGCTTATCACTTTTACATCATCATGAAGTTGAAAAATCTTAGACCAGATAATTCATGGGCCATCTGTATTTAATGACAAAATGAAAGGAAAATATTTGTGAAAAAACTGAGAAAATCATAAGGGTTTGAGAGAAATAGTAAAGTGGAGAATTATGAATTTTTTAGAGTAAATATTAAAAAGTTCATTTAATAGATCTGAGACATTCAGAATAAAAAAGGGGAGATAGGTAAAGGAGGGGGAAAACAGCAGTGGGGAGAACACAACGGATTGTGGTGACCATACCTGATGGGAGAAATTTTATATTGTGAAAAACTTAACAGGGATATAAAATAATAGTACTTCATTGAAATAATAATGATAAAAAAGGTTCATTTAGAAGAATTACCTAAGACTGGGCACGGTGGCTCGAGCTTGTAAGCTTCAGCCTATGAAGCGGCCGGGGCTAGGGATCGCGGTTCGAGTCCCGCCTGGGGCCTGTAGCGAGACCTAGTACCAAAAAAATAGCTGGGCGTGGTGGCGTGCGCCTGTAATCCCAGCTACCTGGGAAGCTGAAGCTGGGGATTGCTTGAGTCTGTGGTAACCCGGGCAATGAGAGCCTGCGGTTCCACGGGCAAAAATAGCGAGACCTAGTCTCAAAAAAATAAAATAAAATGGTGGGAGTGCAAACTGGTCCAGCCACTATGGAAGACTGTGTGGAGGACCCTCAAACAATTGAATGTGGACTTACCATTCGACCCAGCAATCCCACTACTAGGAATATACCCAGAGAACATGAAGACATTAATTCAAAAGGACACATGTACACGCATGTTCGTTGCAGCCCTGTTTACAGTTGCAAAGAATTGGAAAC